>CM067373.1:162376967-162409467 GCA_034401795.1 Chaetoderma sp. LZ-2023a | reverse complement strand
GGTGCCTTGTTGTGCTGTCCTTGTAAAAGGACCCAATAGCCTCGGGGTGCGCCAACAAGCCAGAGTTCATAACGGCGAGACAGAAGTAGGAACGCCTATATGGTTATTCGCGAACCTCAAGAAACCGAGCTCACTCCGGTATTGCTGAATTCCCAGTTGTGTGGAACATTAAACTCCATGCACGCGCTACCTGGTGTTGGTTTTGAATATACGGTTGCTGTGAGATGTTGCTCGTCATTATACAGCAACATTGTTTTCAAAACGATCCACAGGTTTGGAGGCCATCTTCCAAATATCAATATTTGTTTTGCAGGGGGATCTGCTAGATTTCCTCAACAACTTTGCTTCGATTCACAGATTAATTACTGAGCTCTCGTATATTCTCGCTAAGTTACGTCACTTGCGTGATTGATTATTGGCTGTTATGGTACTATGCGCGACACCGGAGGAGGTTCGCCCACAGCGGGGAGATTTTCGTACGACAATCGATGCGCAATTTCGCGCAGTGTGAGGTTTGGAGATTAATTCGCAATTAATCAAGGAAATTTTCCAAATCGAAACGAAACATAACGATTAGGTTCTGGTAGCTTATTGAGACAATTCCATTGTTGCATAATAGATTGAATTGTCTCGCATTTTCGCTTAGTGCGGGATTAAGTTGATTTGGGTGCTATTAATACCGCGTATGAAACCGCGGGGAATTAATTACTAATACAAATAATTATATAGCTCATCAGACCAATTATCAATTGAATATTAGTCCATATTCCGTTTATGTTTATCAGCTGGTGTGCCAATGACCAATCATGTATTTAATACCGCATCATTGATTAACTGGTCAACTGTGCGATGAGTTAATTGATAGTATATGCTTGGAACATTTATATTAGTTCAAATAATAATAATAATAATAATAATAATAATAATAATAATAATAATAATAATACCATTTAAGAACTTCTAATCAAATTAGCTTACCTGTGTGGTTTAATTTCCACCACACTTACTGACTATAGATTATACCTATAAGATTGAACCTAGGTTTTTTGATTGGTTGAAAAGTAAACCTTGAAAAGTAAACCACTTTCATATATTGGAGAAATGTAGTGATATTTATCAAATAAAAAACAGAATGTGGTTCAATGACTGCATGATAGAAATTTAAAGAATATAATGCAAAGATCTTATACGACATATTCTAGCACCTGTATAGATAGTATATAAAAATAAGATTAATATAAAAATAAGATTAACATACAAATAAGATTAGATTTCCTTTAATATAACAACGAAATGAAAACATTGGTTACAGAGCTCTGCCGTTTGACAGATTTTACAACGGTCTTTAAGTTGTTTACCTAAAATATCCCTAGTGTGGGTATTTGAAGTTCATTACGTCCACGAAGAGAGAGAGAGAGAGAGAGAGAGAGAGAGAGAGAGAGAGAGAGAGAGAGAGAGAGGGAGGGAGGGAGGGAGGGAGCCACAGTACATTTCTATAGCTAATCCCGCTCACGTTTTGCGCGTGTTGGAATTGATTTATATACTATGAACTCTGACTTATCAGAATCCCAATTTCATAGTAACTTTACAGGTAAGCTGTTGAATGTCTGAAACTAATATGGCTGGGCGCTGTTGCTGCCTATGTTTACTTCTTTTCCCGTTGTCTTATATGTCAGCTCACAGATCAGTTACATTGTTAGTGCAAAGACAATATGTCAAATTAGTTTCAAAATATTCAACAGAATGTTGTTTAAATAGCACATCCATCAAAAACGTACAATTCGTACACTTGATGGAATTTTCCTGCTTCATGACGCAGTTATAAAATGTGACGTCAGCCTACATGTGACGTAATCGAGTTTGACATCATACACTTGAGCGACAGATTAGTTCCCTCAATTGGTGATACAACATGTTGTTGCCTTACGATGGCTATAACAAAAAACAACCATGCACAGAGTCACACGAGACGATCACTCTGATAGAGAGTGCTCTATTCACGCCTGACACCACTCAAACTTGCTAATATCCCACAGACTCACATCATTATTAACTCTAGTTTCCATTTTTGATTTACTGATTCCATTTTGTCGGTAATATTAGGGGTCGAATTGGCTCAGAAATCTAATCTAGCGGTTCAATTCCAGCCGAGCAAAATGACGGGCTAAAAAGTGTTTGAGAGGTAGCGTCGGCCAAATTGCACGAAATAATAAGTTTATCTTAGCTGAATATGTCTCGCATATGCGCATGATTTTCATTTCGCCCGGTGACGAGTGGCCTCGGCCATAACGACCCAGGGCTAAAGGGATGGTGAGAAAGTTCTCAATGCTTCCGTCAAGCACTGTCACTCCAGAAGCAAATTATCGGGTCTTAGAAGACATGTGTCCTGCAGCTCTGTTGTACCATTTCCATCCATATCACACCATCCCACCTCTGAAATGAAACTTTAGCGGTCAACGAGCCACAGAAACAAGGGCCAACAACGTCTCATAAACACCCATAGATCCCATCATAATGCTCACTCTCATATACACAGACACACTGAGCGCAGTAATGATGTTAACGATATTTCTGCCTTTTGTGATCATCTTGACTATTTAGTTTCGTAGGTGGCGGTAAATTAGAGAGTTATCAAATCAGATATCAAATCCTATCAGCATTCATATTGGAACAGCGACAACGAGAATTAATACCCTTCATACCGATATGGTGCAGAATCGGCAGATGCTATTTACAGTAGATTTATTCCGCATAGATGATGAATCGTGTTGAATATCTAAAAAACTATCTGACTGAAAGTTGTTTACCACAACACCAGTACGCACTTTCATAGGAATTTTTCTAGAATAATCAGCATGTATCATTCTTAGCTATCTTGAAATTCATCGTCCAAACTATAATGGCGTGCGGTGACAGACAATCACGCGCTGGGCAGGATGCTCAAAAACAAACTTAGGGCTAACTGGGCAAAGAAATCTCACTAAGCTAATGAGTACCCGCACGTAACCATAAACGACAGACTGAGTATTGAAATATCCATTCTTGTAGTTAACAACAGCAAATAGATACTAGGCCTATATTGGCAATACGCTTTTTTTCCTGGTTCACCCAATTTCAAGTTTAACCCCTCTTCTGTCCACAGCGCCTCCAAGGCGCTCAAGATTCTATTGATATCAATTAACCCTTTAATGGTTAAGATTTTTCAAGAAAAAATTAATTTTTACAATAGAATCTGCAAAAATAAATTTTTGTTGTCGTGCAAATAGACATTGCTCAAGACCACTACAGGTGCTGTTTCTTGGCTGGCTTGACCATGCAGATGGTCAACAAAATCAAGTTTTTCTTAGCTAGTGTCTATTTGCCGGCTGAAAGAAGACTATTTTTGAAAATTTACCACTGGAGTCATTCCAGTGGTAAACTTAAGATTGGGAATGTTTACGTCACTGTTGCAATGTACATGCTGTTTTAGCAAATGACGTCAACGTCAACTAGCAATGGTATACTATGCGAAGGTTTAGTTTTGCTAGGATCACCACTTTCTGAAATAGGTTACATGAATCACTTGGCAGAGCACAGTGCTGCACCAACAGCACACTTACGCAATGGATCTTTCTACTTTTACCTATGCCCCGCCCATCTCAATCTAAGCTCCACCATCACTACGGCCGAGTTGGGATCGATCGATCGCTGACGTCCCTGGCCATCAATTTCCAGAAAACTATACATTAATTTGTCTGAGTGCTGTTGTTGCATATGGTAGCAACAGCACCCAGGCAAATTAGTTTCAAAATATTCAACAGCCCGTTTATTAAATAGCAAAGACATACAATTCATACAACGTGTCGGGCTATTAACCGTCAAAGACAGGCGATATGGAATAATTCACGACGTCAAGATTATGACGTCAGCATACACATCACTTAATTAATTATGACGTCATATGATGTCAGATCATAGATGGATACTTTGGAAAGGTGAATTGAATCGTCGTCAACCTGCTAACTTCAATGGCATCATGCAGGTTACTAAAGAAACAGATGTGTATATTCTTCGGGATATATGCTACTGTCACGCATCTTGCGTGTGCTTAGTAGCTTCTCAAACAGAATACCATTGCGACAATCATCCTGTGTTACTTTAGTAGGTCCAATCCTTTATGGTTTCTGTTGAAGTCTAGCTTATCTCGTTCTATCTCATTAAATAGCTCAGGAGGAGTGTGAATCTGTAACTCGCTTCTATATATAGCTGATAGATTCAACTTGATGATGGTTTGAGTTGCTTAGAATCTCGATCTGCATACGGTCATCCGTCGTAGATAACATTGATGTTCCTCGATAACACACGTAAATATGTATACGTGTCTTACCACCTTTTGCTCACATGGAAGCTGTCGTATTCTGTTACTGTCAGCTGGGCATGGCCATCCTGACGTGAGCAGTATTGGAGAAGAGTTACAATGGCGCATCACCACGTGACCTGTTGTAAACATCCGCTTATAAATTGACTCCCCACCCCCTTTTATCTGCAATCACGTGATCACTGCTATAGCGTCAAGTGATCACTGCTGTGGCTAGACTAATCGCTGCTTCATGGTTGTCGCACAGATATGTGGCTACGTATGTTGCTGCAAACCTCGCTTGAAACAATAGAATTTAAATTGCTTGCGTGCGACTAAATGGCTGAGGTCTGATGTGGGTTTTACGCAAGATAATATGATCGCAAATAGCCATAACGTTGTGATTAGTCAGATCGTTTGTTTACTGAACATGCGCATGCCCTACGAACGCTGGAAAGATAACTATAGTTACATGGTTTACGATTCCCCAATTGAAGTACTATTTCAGAAGATTTAGAGGCTGGTAACAGTTTCGATTAATACTTTCCGTCGCCTGTTTTGGTGGCCTACAAAAATGAGTTGTTTTTTACCACATAGACGTGAAAAAGCATCCATATGGGATAATGTGGGAAGGCAGTGGGCCACGGGAACATTTGCATACATTATGAAAATATGAAAGTATAATTTCATCAGACCTAAATTAGTTAGTGAAATAGATACATGTTTAAACGCATTTATTCATGACAAGCGAAGCCTATCCGCCATTTTATATTTTACGGAAAATTTCGTACTAACCATTTGCGACCAAGCTCGAGTGCCCGGTCGACTATAGTTAACTAGCTAATTAACTATTCCAGGTTCGACTTGGATTTAGTTACTACAGCTAACCAAGGTTCGCCGTTTGAGCAGGAACCTGTTGTTCAAGTGATCCGAAATTCCTTTGTTCTGTAGCCAGCGCCTCAGCTGTATTACTATTTCCGCTGTTGCATATATCAGAAATGTGGATGGCTCAGGCAGTTTATTTTTTTTAGTTCTTAATTCTAACATCAAGTGGCATGCGTGTAGATTGATTATGACGTCAAGTGACAGGCTTCCAAGGAACAGACTAACGAAATAGTTTGTAAATTATAAGGATAAGATTACAATGGGAAAATTCGCGTGCTATCTGATAAACGTCAAAAACTCTAATACAATCTGATGTTGAATTAGAATAATGTATTTACAAAAATATTACAATAAAATAGTACTTAACTAAATTGGCAAAGGAGGAATCTAGTATCTCAGTTCATCATATGACGTCAAAGTCAATTATTTCACATGTAGGCTGACGTCATAATTAATCTCGTCAATTTACTATTTAATACAAATTTTTGTTGAATATTTTGAAAGTAATATGACTGGACGCTGCTGCTGTCATAGGTAGCAACAACAACCAGTCAACTTACTTTCAAAATATTCAAACGAGTCCGAATTTTTAGATTCAGTGAGTGCAGGGATCGATTGCTCCCAACACGGGTAACACATGGATGGAGTTAGAGATTGGCGCGCATAGCTAAGATTGTGTTCCCCCATTGACTTCATTGTGCGTGATGTGTTTGAAGACATAATGGGCCCATGACGATAGATAGCTGATGGCGATCCTCGGCGCACCGGGTGTCGAGAGGGTATCTAGCCTTTTGACGACGACGACGACGACGACGACGACGACGATACCCTGATGAGAGATGATGACGATGACCCGTGAGCTTTTGGCGTTATCCTAGTAGTGTTAAAAAGATTAATCATAATGACACTATTGGGTATTTTACATGATCAACTAGCAATAATTTCTGATCTGAAATGATAATAGTTTGTTAGGATACTTTGTCGTGCATAATTTGTAAGAGCTCAATGGCAGAAAAACGAGTGACTCCTTCCAGTACTGAGATTTTACTAAACACGTGTGACAAATTTGATATGAAATGGTAACACGTTTGAGATCATAAAAACCTCTTCTTAGCCGACATGTTCAGTGGATGAATCCACTTTTTGCTATGTCCCGCCCATCTCTAGCTAAACCCCACCCACGCTTTGCCTGTGTTGGGATCGATCGAACCATGAATTCCAAGAATCTCAATCTCCAGAAAACTGTACGGGTAAGCTGTTGAATATTTGAAACTAATTTTATTTGGTGATGTTGCTGCCTATAAAACAACATCGCGCAGTCAAATTAGATTCAAATTAGATTCAAAGTCTTTAACAGAATGGTTATTAAGTGTAGTAAAGAGATACAACTCGTACACATGACGGCCTTTTAAAAGTTCATGACGGACTTAGCTACGTCATTCTTTACGCATATTGATTGTGATGTTAGCCTACATGTGACGTAATTCAATATGACGTCACATTTTTAAGTGACAAATTGGATTCATCCGTTGCCATAGGAAACAAGATGGCGGTTCTTTAAGAAAGATGCTCTTCCAATCACATATCTTAAAGATACACTCTATGTTGGCACATAGGAAGTTTGTCTCCAAGGAAATCTAACTACGCACAACTGTTCTCTGGTATGTTGCACGCTATAATTATGTCTTTATATTGAATTGCAATGTTAGTATCATGAACACATGAATAAATATGGAAATCAGCTCGATATGCGAATAACGCAGAGACCTTTGCAAAGGCAGATATATTGTATATAGCATATTCAAAATATATAAGCAATGAATACCAATTTGCACTTCTAGTAAATAACAATATTATACATCGCGCAGACACTCACAGACCATAAACACAGTGAGAATGTGTGAACAGATATGCGTGTTCTCCCAGCATGCCGACGAGCCTGACATGCCGGACATCAAAGAACCCCCACAGGCCAACGCATAAACACAACTGTGACACCGCACCAATCATTATTCAAACGTACAATAATATTTGGTCATCCTAATTATATTTCCTCGTTCGCTGGCTATTTCTGGGAGTGAATACCGAGCAATTATCTACTGTTGTTGTTGATAGAATACAAGTTTCTAGTTCTGAGATAATTGTGGCCGTGTTTTCTCGGTTTGATGAAAGGTTCGCCGTGGGTAGGTACTACCGGTCATTCTAACAGCGAGCTAATATCATTATCGCTGACACCTGATGTATTGATATGCACAACCACTGCATATATTCACTATATTAGAGGCACTAGGTATCTTCTCCTTTTCCAGACCACTCTTAATGAAACAGGGACACCTCTGAATTATCACACCGAAACCCTAGGTCAAGTTTGACTCCTAACCATAGTTAGCTATAGCTAACTAGAGTACCAGTCGAACTTCAAATAGTTAACTAGCTAGTCAACTATAGTCAACCGAGCACCCGACCTTGGTTCAGATGGTTAGTCCGATATTTGCGTAAATTTCAAAATGGCGGACACCGGTCGCTTGGCGTGAATAAATGCATATAAAAGTGTAAATATTTCATTAAATAACTTAGGTTTGATGAAATTATGTTTTCCCACTGTATGCCAATGTTCCCAAGCCCCTATTCCTTCCCACTTTATGTCATATGGACGCATTTGGAAGTCTTAGCGGACAAACATAACCAATTTTCGTAGCTCATTAAAACAGACGACAGAAAGGGTTAATGAAGACTGGTACCCGGCTCCAGATTTTATGCAATAGTAATTCAATAGGGAACCGTGTACCAACGAACTATAGTCGACTACGATCAAGTTCTACTGGGTATAGCAACTGCGCATGATCAGCAAACCATGAAACTGACTATGGTTAGCGAGTCGAACTTGACCCTAATTAGTTTGAAGTTTCAAATTTGCATTACTACATACAGGTTATGGAATAACATGTATAATGCAATGTAAAGCTAACAATTATGGCAGAGTCAATTTAAACTATTTTATGCAAGTTCAATCAGTAACAGAGTAAGCAATAATGAACATCTTTGAGAAACACTAGCGCACGTACACATACACACGCGCATATACGCGCACGCCTTAGCGAGAGCATGCACGAACACACGCATACATACATTTTCACCCTCAGAATGAAAAACCCTAAACTTGACGCCATATTTAGCTATAATGGATCGTTCCATTTTTAGCTATGCCCCGCCCATCACTAGCTAAGCTCCACCCACACCTCCCCGTGTTGGAATTGATCGATCCCCACCCTAGCTATCAATTTCCTGAAAACTACACAGGGAAGCTGTTGAATATTTTGTAACTAATTTGACTGGGTGCTGTTGCTGCCTATGGCAGCAACAGCGCCAAGTCAAATTAGTTTCAAAAAATTCAACAGAATATTTATTAAATAGTAAAAGCAAACAATTTGTACAACAACGCATAGACCGTCTTCAAATATGCGTTCTTGACGTACTTATCGACGTCATTCATGACGTCATTCATTACGATGTCATTGTACACATCGCACAGTTCATTATGACGTCATATGATAGATGGATACTCTGGAAAGGTGAATTCTTAGTAACGTATAACGTAATTGGGGTAGAATGATTTTCTGACATTTTCAACATCTAGAAATCTATTCTAGGATCCCTTTTTTCTTTTTTCATTGTAATGTCTTAACCAATTTGCAAGATGGCGTAGGATAATGTCGACTAAATCCAGTCTACAAAACATCTTATTGCTTACGAGGCTAGCAAAGGGGTGGGGGTGGGGGTGGGTGGGTTGGGGATATGCTTAGACGATATACTGAAGCACAATCTCCTTCCAGTCCCTGTCTCACTAGCAAAACTGAATGGGTGTTTCCGAGGAGGGCGGCTGCATATGACCCAGCGGGACACCCTATGTGACGTCAGTTTTATTGCTGAACCTCGAAGTATACCCCTAGAGAAGTCCAAAATTACTTATTGCCACTTTCAAAAAGTGTCCATTATGGCCGCCATCTTGAATTCAAAATGACCGCCATTTATATGCCTGAATATTTATGCCCGCCATTTATATGCTTTTGCATATAATCAACAAGAATTCAATCTGCATATTAATGCATAATAATCAAAATAAGTTGTTAACTTGTATTTAAACATATCCAAGTTTGTTCCATCATTCACAGCAATATTAAATATCTATTTATAGCCTCCTTTTGAAGTAAAATAGCCGCTGCTGTGATATAGGACACACATTACTAGGCCTATGCATAAGAGTATATGCAGCTAAATGAGAACGTTTGCATCAGTCACTTACTTCCATTAATCAACCAAGCAATTAATTTATACTAGGAACAAAAGTATAGCGCTAGATCGATGATGCGTGTACTAGTGTAGTTTGTGCTAGTGTTATGAAGTACCAATGTATGGCAGATACTATGTAAGCACAGCCATCTTAAAAGAACCATCATTTGGTGTCCCTCTAAAGCAGGTGGCCGTTATAGACAGTTTGACATAACTCTTCTTCATTAATGCGATTCTTTATATATGATTATACTTAACTAGCTTTGAGAACATATTTCCACCATATCTAGGAAGAAAATGATGAAATATTGTGTCTGGGTCGAGTTCTTTGTGAATATTATATTGTGATTTCAAGGGAAATGGCGACCATTTTTACTTCAAGATAGCGGCTATAATGGACACTTTATGAAAGTGGTAACACGTGATTTTGGACTTCGCTAGGGATGCACTTTCAGGTTCAACAATAAAACCGACGTCACACAGGGTGTTCCGCTGGTCATATGCAGCCATCTAACTGCGTGTTTGAAACAGTACGAAAGATACATTTGGATCTTTCAATATGGCTGCTATCTTGGAAAATCCCTTGACCAATTCCTTTAAAACCTAAATGTATAATTCATACACATTTAAGTATGCTTTTCTTGGATACATATGCTATCAACATATGAAAAGTCTATTACAATGTCAGTTAGAAGATGCAGCTTCCATTTGCATGTGGCCGCCATCTTGATAAGTGACCCTGGCCGGTCATATAAGATATAAAAGACTTGATTGTAAACATTTATATTTGCGTTTATTGTGTTCCCGGATGCATAAAATGTCAGAAAAAGGTCTTGCATTATCACTCTACTGCATTTATATCAAATGTTATTAAGAATCAGAGCTAATTTGGTGGCCATTTTCTTTTGTCATTCTGAGGGTGAAAACGCAAAATAAAGTTTGATATATACAGCATATTCTAACCAAAAGTGCCATAACAAGTGTGATTTCTCGAAAATAAGTCTAGCCCTATTATTACATACAGCCTGCCCGAGAGCCGATAATGCTTATACAGACAGTGATCATTTTGAAAAGTTGTAACGTGCTATTACTAAACCCTTGCTGTCTACATATGCAAGAATAGCGAGCGGTTAAATACACGTTCCCGGTGGTGAAACTTTAATCTTCAGATTTGTCATGACTAATTTAGGTTTTTCATAGAAAATATCGGCTTGCAGAACAAGAAGAGACTATGTTTTAAATGTATCACTTAAATGATTGGCCCGATAATGGAACCAGACGCTCTAGTGAAAATTTTTCAAAATACTTCTTCTCTTGCACCGTAATTCGACGTCTGGCAAGACAACCGCAACATCGTTTTTGGACATCTTGAGTGTTAAAGAGTTAAATGCATGTATCCTAATATAGGCCCACTCACAACCGCGGCTCCACGAGTGAACGAGATTGCTGGGAAATCTGCCGAACAATATGACCATAGTAAGCATGGTCATCGAATCTTCTCATACAGGTTTGCTAGATGTAATAAGTTTAGCCTACAAATAACAATATTTATTTGTCTATCCCAATTGCTATCGTTTAAATGACTATAAAGACGGCGATGGTGATGATAATACCAACGATTTTCTATATCAAACCCAGATTTAATATTTGCTTGATAGACGAGGATAATGCAATTGTGGAGGCAACGATGATGGCGGTGAAGGTGGCGGTGACGGTATCGTTGTCGGTAGTAGTGTCGATGGTAACGGTAGTGGTAGCGGTTGTGGTGCCTGTGGTCGTAGTGGTAGTAGGGGTAGTGGCGGTGACGATGACGGCGACCATGGTCCATCGCGACGCCCAGCGCCACAGTCACCGCCACGGCGACTGTGGCGCTGGCGGTCGCGATGGCGGCGGTTGTAGCAGCCATGGCGATCTGGAGTGGTGA
Source organism: Chaetoderma sp. LZ-2023a (assembly GCA_034401795.1). NCBI lineage: Eukaryota > Metazoa > Mollusca > Caudofoveata > Chaetodermatida > Chaetodermatidae > Chaetoderma > Chaetoderma sp. LZ-2023a. Next base: position 162,398,032 of record CM067373.1, on the reverse strand, counting down.
TACAGACAGCAACAGTTTACAGTAGCATATTTCATAATGGACACCAGTCTACACCTCACAGTAGCAGATTCCTAGACTTCATAAACTGTTCAAATTTCCATGCACCATTAAATCAGTTATTCACGGGAACTATTAAGATGTATATGACGCGTGTTATTGTCTAGCCGTGGGAGAACACACACGCTCGTGTCAATCACGCTTTAGTCCGTATTTCTAATTTCTTTTTTCTTTACATTCATATGCCCCTATTTTCACCACGGGCAACATATCTATTCAAGTCAAAGAAACACTGATCGCAATTTGATCCGCGAAATTGCGCTCGGAAAAAGAGAGAAGAAATGTTGCAAGGTGATAATGACGCCTCCCCCTGATGCTAAGGTCACACACACACGTCCCACCGAGAAGCTCAATGAAACACTCGTCCCGAGGTCAAAGGTCGACTGCAGAAAAATGCTGAGCCTAACCAAACTTCTCTCACTAAACTGGGAAAAATAAAAAATAACTACCTTGCTTGACCATTGTGTTTGTCCACAGGCACGCGGCGACCACAAAGTAATCAACATTATTAACCAATTCCATTTAATATATCGAAAATATATGTTTATATTAAGGCACGCTACTGTAATTAATTTGAGGTCATTCAGACTAAATGGCCATATGAAACAACAACCTTCAGTAAAATTGTTCTCAAAATATTCAACACGTGTCGTATTTATCTTCAGTGAAGTGTTCAACAAATATTCAGAATGAAAAGGATTATATTAAAATCATTCCTTTTTAATCTTGTTAAAATCCATTCAACCAATGATCGACAGTGATAATAGGCGACGAGATTCTGGTACTGAGTGGATGATGGGTGGACGGGTGGGGTACAATAATCAATAGCTGCCGGGTTATTAGGAAAGATGTCTCGCTAATATAATAGGGAACGAGTCGTCTTCGTCATGAGATTTGACACAAATTACCTTTTATAAACTAGTTTTGCTACAATGACTAGTGGCGATAACGTCTCTGGTTGTGAGGTGATTGTTCGTCCCTGTATCCTCTCTTGCTGAGAACTCATGGCATCCTTTATCCACATCTCATGATGATATTTGCGCCTATTGTATCGTGATGGTGTTACAAGCAGAAGATTCTACTCCGGAACACAAACAACGCGACACTCGCAAACTAATTGATATTAAGAATTTGTTTTGCACACGTCTCCTTGTTAACATACTGAGAATCTAAGCTTACAGATTAAAATTACTAAATTACTTCCCATGCCTTTATATATATGTCTAGTTTGTTACTGGCTATCATAGAGGAAGTTGCTGACACGTGAGATAGCAAAGCAGTGCAGTTGAGAACTGGGTAATTAGAGGAATTTCTCATTTCTAAGGCTGACATAAGAATGCACTCGATAATTGCATAGTCATACAGGGCCATTTGAATATGTTTTAAAAGAACAAAGAAACACAAGTACAACCTTGTCAATCGTGAAACCCCAGTATCTCAATTTACAGACAATCATTCATGTAGACTGTTGAATATTTTGAAAGTAATTTAACTAGAATCTGCTACAATCATATACGGCATATAATTAGGCTAACGTATTAAACACGGTTTATGCAATTGTAAATGATTTGTGCAATAGTGCAGTATAGGAATTTACTATGGGATATAATAAATCCAGCCTGCTCTGTAAAGACAAATTTGTTTTATGAAGGACAATAGCAAGAATGGCGGAACGTGCTGGTGAACCAGCTATACCCAAGATAGAGAATGCGTGGCCCATATATTCGTAGACGCCATAGTGTCTAGAAAAATCCCCAATAGGAGAATATGGGGAAAGCTCGTATTTAACTCAAATCTCCATCTCGATCTTTTATGCCATCTTTCACGCTACTTCACGTGTTCCCTCTTAATCACTAATTTCATGTCTCCGACAAATTTTCATTAATCTTGCCCAAAACATCCAGGATCACGCTAATGACGGTTAGTTATCCATTTCTTCAGGCCAGATATCGGTTACGGAAACGGTTCCATCTCTTCCATGCATCTTTGATTATAACTTATAAGCTTACGATATTAATTTATGACTTTTGACTTTGGAATTATGAACGGATTATTCCGATCTGTGTTTTCTTTCTGGCTTCTAACTTGTAACTAACTTATTTAAATCTATATTTCCTGGGAGGTTCTTAGTGCTAACATGCCTTCAAGAACACGATATAACAAAGCGCTCAGATGAACACTATATGAACAGGCAGGCATCTACGCTCTTAGTCTAGTCGAGATGTCAGGAAAAGGGCATGTAAAATATATCAAACCTTTATCCCTTGAATTTGTCCAAGAAAATCTCAACTTTCTCAGTGAAAATGTCAGTTTGCCCACCAAGAAAAGACTATATTTTTTTTAATTCACCACTGGAATGACTGGCTCGGTTATATAGTCTTCTTTTGGTATGTAAATGGACAGTTCTCAAGACCACTTCAGAAGCCGTTTTTGGCTGCTATGAGTGTTAAAGGGTTAAACGGAATGTCTACGTCAAAGCTGGGAATCCAAATGTTTAGGATACAAATGTTTAGGATTGGGCATGCTGAATTAAAAAATAATGACTTCCAAGCTGAATTTTTGATATTTTGACCAGTTTTATTCCATATTACAAAATGGCTTCCAAATCCATTGGATTCTAACTTAAAAGCAATCTGTGAATTGAGTTTGCACAATGCTCTGCATCACAATGACTCATTATTGTGAATTCAATCTATTGAATAATAATAATAATATAATAATAATAATAATAATAATAATAATAATAATAATAATAATAATAATAATAATAATAATAATCTTTATTTAAGGAGGGTATACATCGTCAGTAAACTGATCTTCCCGAGGCCTTCACACACACATACACACACACACACACACACACACACACACGAACACGAACACGCACACGCACACGCACACGCACACGCACACGTACACGCACACGCACGCGCACACGCACACGCACACGCACACGCACACGCTCGCGCACACGCACACACACACGTGCGCGCGTGCACGTACACACATACATAAATACATACATACATATATACGCGCAAGGTCATTCACACACACGCACGCACGCACGCACGCACGCATGCACGCACGCACGCACGCATACGCGCATATATATAACTATTTACAAATATACAAAATATACAATATTATAACACAAGTAAAATGACTGTTAAATTAGATAATTAACATATTTGTTAATTTTCGATAGATATTACTAAAACAGTATTACAGAATAATTACCTCGTCGAATGTCGACATACGAATCACAGTTCAGGCATACATACGCGCAAGGTCGTACACATTCATTCACACATACACACAAATATAGCTATTTCGAAATATACAAAATATGCAATATTAGAACACAAGTAAAAAGGTGAAATCACATTGCCCATATATCACTATAATTTAGTAATATAGTCATGTATATTTGATTTGAATGTCAGCAGAGTAGAAGACTGAGTAATCGTTTCAGGCAGAGAATTGCACAGTTGTGTTGCAGTGTATTTGAAGCTTTTCTGCCATATTCCGTTTTAATCCTCGGAAGTTGTAGGTGATTGCGTGTTTTGGAACATAAATTTCTAGTGTGTGCCACCCCAACGGAAGTGAACATGTCTTTCATGTAACCAGGGGCCAGACCATTTCTAGATTTATATGTCATAATACCCATTTTAATTTGCATTCTTTTAGCTAAATTTATCCAGTTTAATGTTTCATATAGTTGTGCAGATGGTGTCCTGTAAGGCATGTCTAATATCACCCTAGCAGCCCGTTTTCGTAGCTTTTCTAAGATATCTAATAATGTAGGTGAAGACGGGATATACGACTTATAGAAAAGATTTCGTTGCTCAATGCTAAGATAATGTTTATTTTTCCGTAGAATATAAATCAAGGACGAAATCTTTTTACAAAGTTTGCCTATATGTTCTTTTCATGCAAGCGTATTCTATGTATACTCGTAAAGGGTTGTCAGATTCCACAACATTTAACCTTCCACGATTTGTAGGGATTATAACATTATTATTTACTTGTTTCAATTTATGCTTAGTTCCTAACATCATAAACTTAGTTTTGTCCGTATTTAACAACATTTTATTATTTACACACCATTCGTCTACCGACTTCATACCGTTAATTAGATTTTCTTGAATTTCAGCGACATTTGAGCTAGCAGCATGCATAGTTGTATCATCAGCATACATATCCATAAGATTGTTGACACACATGGGTAAATCATTAACAAATAAAATGAACAGAAGTGGCCCTAAAACTGAGCCTTGTGGTACTCCTGTATCGATGGGCAGTGGTTTAGAATTATTTCCAGAAATTGGAACGTATTGTTGTCTGTCATTTAAATATGAAGAAAGCCACTATAATGTATTATAGCTGAATTTGTAAATACTTAATTTTTGTAATAGGATGTCATTATATCGAGAGCCCTGTTTTGTGTACTTACTGTAATTTTCGCAATCTTCGCTTTAAATTGTCCTCTCTAGACCAGAGCCATCTGCTTGCTAAATAATAGGATTATGGTTCGAATGTTGTATGCAATTACTAATATATAACGAAACAATAACCTTTGAATTACTTATTTGATTTATATTGCATTCATGTATATATCCTCACTGCCACTCTGTACCTTGTACCCACATATTGATGTGCATCCTAAGGCAGATTTGCGGCACACAGAGTTCTGCAGTTTGTGCGACATGAACAAGTTATTATTTCCTTATCATCTGACGCATTAGCAATCAATTCTTCTGACATGAACCTAGTCAGGTCTGCCTTATTCTCTGCCAAAGCAAATAAATTTGACCATGGGGTTGGGGATGGGAGGTGGAGGGCACATCATAGCCTTCTACGCCACGTCTGATAGGCCGCGTAGTCTTTGCACGTCTGGCACTTGTGTTCCCCGTGATGGACTCTTCTCGATATCGGCCAAAATCTATATGAACTCTTTTGTAGCTGGATCCAGTCTGCAGAATTGATCTGACAAATGTGTCCACTAAGTCACCAAATGTAACCGCTTTCTAATCACAACAACTAGTGCTTGATGCTGATTGATCATGCATACCAATGGATTCATTACAGTAGATACATTCTGCATATCCATATGTCCGCAACTATTGATTTGTCTCCGCTGCGAAGTTTGCCATTCATTTCAGCAATTCACCTTTCCAGAGTACCCACCCATCATATGACGTCATAATCAACTACGTGATGTGTAGAATGACATAATGAATGACGTCGATAAGTACGTCACGAACGCATATTTGAAGACGGTCTATGCGTTGTTGTACAAATTGTTTGCTTTTACTATTTAATAAATATTATGTTGAATATTTTGAAACTAATTTGACTGGGCGCTGTTGCTGCCATAGGCAGCAACAGCACCCAGTCAAATTAGTTACAAAATAGTCAACAGCTTCCCTGTATAGTTTTCAGGAAATTGATAGCTAGGGCATTTGGGGATCGATCAATCCCAACACGGCGATGTGTGGGTGGAGCTTAGCTTTTGATGGGCGGGGCATAGCTAAAAATCGGAAGGTCCATTGACACGGGTACAGGCATACGTTCGTGCTTTATGATGATAGCCATGCCAACTGGACTTCCAGCCTCATAGGGTGTGAAAAGACGTTGCAGGGCATCGCTGTCTGCTTTCAAAATAGTCATTTTGTAATTTTCTTTGTTATTTTCCGCTAACTCTGACTTTTGAATTTCCACCAACCTCAGTTAGCACACGTTCTAATACAAAGTTATCTACTTGTTCTTGACCGAGGTGTCCTGCATTAAGCAACGATTGCTGTATTGACTCAGTTGCGTAAACCTTTCACCTAAAATATCCTTTGAAGCAACGTGCTCAGACATCTCGACTAGTGTGTCCTGACACTTGAACTGCGAGTCTATTTATCTCACTATGACTATGTGTCTAATATTAATTTCATAATCGGACATCGGATATCTGGAACTATCTATTGGTTACAATTCAGGTTAGTCAGCTCGTGTCAAATCTTTCCAGTTGCAAAGGCCAAAACCTGCTGCTGCAAAAATGAAAGACGAGGTCTCTCTTGCCTCTTCCCTGTGGAATGAAACGAGCCCTGATCACAATACTAAAATTGGTGACACAGTTTCCGATATGGCTTAGATCGGAACTCCCATATGTAGGTCCGAATAATATAACCGAACTGATACTAACAGGCCGGAATATCCGGGAAAATGGTGTATCGTACATAGAATAAAGTGGCACCCAGGTATGGCGAACTATCCGGAGGCCCGACCGCCTTATTCGGAAGTCAGTAATTATTTCGACTGTACCCAACACATCTTTGCATTCTCTTAATTGTATTCCGATACCATATTTTCTCCGGCCCATTGCAACTTTTTCCGACCTTTCAATTCATATCGTTTTGCTAGTTGCATGCTATAATAAATATTACAATATTTCGTTATAGAATCCGGGTGTTTATCGAGTACTGACTTTCAGGGAGCGACTCCTGTCATTCGATAGCAGTCTTATTGTGAGAGGTCAGGTCAGAACTGGAGTAATAAAAATATTATTCCACGATACTCGTCTATAGGCCTACATCGAAGCCTATTCCCCGTTACTCGTCTATAGGCCTGCATCAAAGCCTATTCTCCGATACTCGTCTAGAGGCCTACATCGAAGCCAATTTTCTAATACTCGTCTACATAGGTCTACATCGAAGCCTATTCTCAGATAATCGTCTATAGTCCTACATCAAAGCCTATTCTCAGATAATCGTCTATAGGCCTACATCGAAGCCTATTCTCCGATACTCGTCTATAGGCATACATCAAAGCCTATTCTCCGATACTCGTCTAGAGGCCTACATCGAAGCCAATTTTCTAATACTCGTCTACATAGGTCTACATCGAAGCCTATTCTCAGATACTCGTCTATAGGCCTACATCGAAGCCTATTCTCAGATAATCGTCTATAGGCCTACATCAAAGCCTATTCTCAGATACTCGTCTATAGGCCTACATCAGAGCCTATTCTCCGATACTTGTCTATAGGTCTACATCGAAGCCTATTCTCCGATACTCGGCTATTAGGCCTACATCGAAGCCTATTCTCAGATACTCGTCTATAGGCAGACATCAACGCCTATTCTCCGATACTAGTCTTTAGGCCTACAGCGAAGCCTATTCTCCAATACTCGTCTATAGGCCTACATCGAAGCCTATTCTCCGATACTCGTCTATAGGCCTACATCAAAGCCTATTCTCCGATACTCGTCTATAGGCCTACACCGAAGCCTATTCTCAGATAATCGTCTATAGGCCTACACCAGAGCCTATTCTCCGATACTCGTCTATAGGCCTATATCGAAGCCTATTCTATGGATGATCGACATCAATATCTGTAACGCAATGATGATGTCGGTGATTATGGCGAGTATGATGTTGGCAACGAGGATGACAATGACGATAGCCATGGCGACTACAATGATCGCCCTGAATAGTTTTACCGATGATGGTGGTGATGATGATGATGATGATGAGGAGGAGGAGGAGGAGGAGGAGGATGTTGATGGTAGTGGTTGTGGTGGGTCTGTTGCTACTGTTTCTGCTGCTATTCTACTATTGTTGCTGCTGCTGTTGCTGCTGCAGTCATCGTCGTGGCCGTCGTTGTTGATCTTGCGGGTGTTGCTGCTGCTGCTGCTGCTGCTTATACTGCTGCAGCTGATGATAATGATGGTGATTTTAGCGGCGGCGATGGCGACGACGATGACGACGACGGCAGCGGCGGTAGGGGCGGTGGCGACGACAACGACGATGATGATGCTACTGCTGGTGATGATGCTGCTTGTAAAGACGATAGACTAATGATGCTGACAGAATGTTAATAGAATTGCATCGCTGCAATACTATATACATATTGAAAGCAATAACATGTATGGAAAATTAGCTAAACCTTAACTTGTCACTCAATGTTATGTTGATCTCTTTACATCATAAAACTAACACAGAATAGAAGCCACATGGGATACGATCAGGTGTTAATAGAAAACCAGTGACGGTTACTTGTCCTCTATACAGCGCAGTCCTATTCTCCATTCGTCACACAAACTCGAACATCCTATTTTATCATCGAAGTTGTGAGCATCCAAGATCGTTTATTGTTCTTAAGTGTCTTTGTATATATGTTATTTTCATGTTCACGGCTATTCAAATACAATGCATTTTATTTTGTCAATACATATTCAGTGCGTATATGTTCAATATCCTCTAGAGTTGTCTGCCTACATAGCGTGGCTTTAGATTGAAATCAGTGTAGCGTACGATGGGCATCATATTATTTTATTTGGGCCCTATATGGTTAGGATGGACGGTCGATTCCAGATGCTTTATTCCTCACTAGCCTCACTATAGTGAGCGCAAAACAGGACTTCAAACTGTTATAAAAACAATGACCCTTTCCATTTTAACTTTGCCCCGCCCATCTCTAGCTAAGCTCCACCCACACCTCACTCGTGCTGGGATCGATCGATCTCTGAACTTCCTGACTATCAATTTCCAGAAAACTATACAGATAAGGTATTGACAATTTTGGAACTAATTTGACTCGGCGCTGTTGCTGCCTATGGCAGCAACAGCCTCCAGTTAAATTAGTTTCAAAATATTCAACAGCATGTTTATTAAATAGTAGATACATACAATTCGTAGAACGTGTCGGCCTATTAGGAGTTAAAGACGGACCAAATAGAATAATTTATGACGTAATGATTATGACGTAATCCTACACGATGACATCATATGACGTCAGATGATATATGGATAATCTGGAAATGTGAATTCGTCTAATGTTGCCTTGCTGGACCCACAAACGTATATGTTTGAAATCGTACTGGAAAGTGCGTACAGCATATCAGTCCATACACTGTGAGCGATGATCGGATCACTGTTTGTGTTTGCGAGGTTCACCTCACTTGATGCTACTTTGCATACATGATGCCCCTCGTAATGGAGAGATCCAATCTATCACTCATGTATATATGGCGTCATAATCAATTACCTCACATCTAGGCTGACGTCACAATCAAAATGCATAATTAATGACGTATCTACGGCTCAGTCACGAACATTTAAGAGCCCGTCATGCGTACGAATTCATAGGTCATCAGATTTACTATTTAACACACATTCTGTTGAATATTTTGAAACTAATTTGACGGGGCCACTCAAATTAGTTTCAACAAATTCAACAGCTTACATGTATAATTTCCTTGAAAATGAGATTCTAGGAAGTCATGGTTCAAAGTATCTAAATCAATCCTATCAACACGCCCGAGGGCATGGGCGGAGCTTAGCTAGAAATGGGCCGGGCATAATTAGAAATGGATCCATCTATTAGCGTAATCAGATTATGGTCCACAAGAGTTAATTAGAGTGGACTTCCAACACAATATCATCACGATTAATTTTTTCATTAGAAATATAATTCAACAATTTTGCATCCTTGATGATCTGAGCTTTAAATAGGCCATGCACAATAAGAAAGTTTGACTTGAGCATTTATCGAGTGTTTTGAAACATAGATTATGCTAAAATTCCAGCTTGACCTTGGTAAGTCTAAGTACATGCACCTGGGTTAGCCAGAAGGTCATTGTCGTTATGAACTATGTGGAATATATCTGGAGGGAAACGCGTCTAGGGTTCAGGAAGATATCGGTGTAGCCGCTGTGGTAAGACAACCAACTTTATGCAAACACCAATCACTGGTTTGCTCTACGTAAAACATCCCTCATATGCCCTTTGCCAAGAACGAGCTTCTCCAGACGTTACTCGCTCTGTATGGACATGGAAATGAAATACATTACGGATATTGGACCTTTCCAGTTGTAGCTACGCTCCACCCATCCCTAGTTAAGCGCCACCCACGCTTTGCTCATGTTAGGATCGCTCGATCCCTGAACTCCTTGACTATCAATTTCCAGAAAATCCAGGTAAACTGTTGAATATTTTATCTTGAAACTAATTTCAAAATCTTCCGCATCATGTTTATTAAATAGTAAAGACATGCAATTCGTACAACAATGCAAAGTCCGGTTTCAATTAAGCGTTCGTGACGTATCTATCTACACCTTTCATGCTGTAATTGATTATGACGTCAACCTACACGTCAAGTAGTTGATTATGACGTTATATCATGGATTGATAAACTGGAAGGGTGAATTGAAATGGAGTGAATCCTGTATCTATAAAATACCCGACTTGTTAGCTACCTTCACAATCAAATGACGTAGGTTTTATACGAAAGGGGCAAAGGTCAATGTACTAGTCAAATTAGAAACAAAACAGTCAGCAGTTTACCTATATACGAGCCTTGAAATTGAGGGTCACTGTGTTAAAATCGGTTCAGACGTGCGTACAAAGTAGGCGGGAATTAGTTAGAACTGGGCGGGGCATAGTTAGAAATGGCTCCTTTTATTGGAATCAATGAATCCACTTTTAGCTATGCCCCGCCCATTTCTAGCTAAGCTCCACCCTCGAATTGCCCGTGTTTTGGATCGCTCGAACCCTGAACTCCCGGAATCTCAATTTCCAGAAAACTAATAAACTATACAGGCATAAGCTGTTGAATATTTTGCAACTAATTTGACTGTGTGCTGTTGCTAGGGGTTTGGGTGTGGTGAGACCTAAAAAATACAGGATAAGCCGTCTGAGAGCATCCAATAATCAAATACGTCACAGGTAGGCTGATGTTACAATCAAATTACGTCATGAATGACGTATCGAAGTCCACGATGAACTCTTGATGGTCCGTCATGTGTGATGCACATATTGAAGAATGTGGAGTCTTTTGCTAAGCAAACGGGTTTCAACTGCTGTGCCTTTCCAACCTTTATTTTATACCCTGGGTTCTTTAAATCCACCTTCATCTTCCTGTTAAGTCTCATCACTTCGTAATGGACCTTTCTGGTTTTAGCTATTCCCTGCCCATCTCTAGCTAAACTCCACCCACACCTCGCAGCAACAACGCCCAGTCAAATTAGTTTCAAAATATTGAACAGCATGTTTATTAAATAGCAAAGAATTACAGAGACATACAATTCATACAACGAATTGTATGTCTTTACCCTTTAATAAACATTCGTTGAATATTTTGAAACTAATTTGTCGGGTCGCTGTTGCTTCCATATGCAGCAACAGCACCCAGTCCAATTACTTTGTTTTCTGGAAATTGATAATCAGAGAGTTCAGCGATCGATCACAATAGGAGCGAGGAGTGGGTGGAGCTTAGCTAGTGGTGGGCGGAGCATAGCTCCTTTCTCATCATCTTTTCTCTTTGAATATCTTACACAAATTAATTTCTTATGCATGCGCTTCGCATCTATTTATTCGATCTATGCCCCTCTCATTGACAATTATGTCTGTACAATTGCTTCTTTGCATATAATTCCGTTGGTTTATAAAATTAATAAAATGTTTTAGTGCCTTTGATTAAACAAATCAAATATGGCTAAATCAAATGTTGCGAAATGAGGCTGCGATAAACAATGTTTTGAGACTAGGCATGATTTGTATAGATGCAGCAAGACGGGAAGCGGAAGTAGATGGATCCACATCGGTTGATTACGCATAGCACGTGACCATGAGGATAAAGCAGCGATGTATTAATTTGTACAAAACATAGATCATCCTAAAAAAGAAGCTATCTCGACCATTGGGCAAATACTGTGAAATGTGAATGCTGAAGAGAAAACAGCCTAAAATCATAGTAATGTTGGCTCGATTCTATTGCCTGAGTTAGAATGAGTTTAGAGATAGTGCCTCTCCTCAAAGAGGCGTATCTAGAAAACAGGCTGGAACGATGGGTACTACGCCCTCAGAGAAACTCTAATGGCATACAGAGAAACAATCGTATCAGTTTTCAAAATAACCACACTTTGATGGATCCATATGTTTGTTTTCGCCCCAGTTGTTATGATTTTCTCTCCTACTTGACTTAGCTACTTTTGCCATCGTTCAGTACGATCGATTGGACTCTGATAGCACTAACGTGTTTCTATGTAACATAAGAATACACGATCCACGGGAATCCAGCTGACAAGCTCAATGATCGCAAACCATTTCCTCAACCATACAAGATAAATAAACCAAGACACGAAGTAGACAAAACCTACATCAGCGCCAAACGTTTATATACCTATGCGGAGATTATAAACTAATCCATGTCAGGAAGCTGGGTACAGGTATTACTAATTTCAACAAAAATATATTGGTTTACAGTACACCATATCGCGAGAGCAGAGCAAGCCAATACCAGAATAAGGAATCTACGTTAAGCAGAGATCATGGTTCCATGTACACAATCTGGTGGAAGGTGAAAAGTTCAAGCGAGTAGACACGCTGAGGCAGACCATTTGGAGCGTGGTCTAGAGAAGCAGACCAATGTTGCCAGACCTGGCCTTACAGTTCACTATGTTTACCGTCAAGAGGTGACCCCCCAACATAAAATTGAACGTTTAATGCAGCCGATGTGCTACGGTATACAGCTTTTGGGATCAGATAATGTTGGTTTGCTAGGACGGATGGTCTTACAACCACCCATCTTAAAGAACCGCCATCTCTTGGCGCCTATAGCAGGTGGCCGTTATAGACAGGGTTGTCTGTAACTTTATCTGGCTGGTACAGCATTATTGTTGTTATGCCGAAATGGTTCACCGAATCAGATAAATACATCAAGCGATGGTAGATCAGAAATCTGTCTGGTATTTACGACGTGCGCGCTCACCTGAGTAACTATAGTAATTGGTGGGAGATCTAAACTGGCCACTGGTCAAGCGAACGAAGCAATACCAGCTGTTTAATTGATTCTGAAAAGTGGCCGTTGTCTGTGTAAAATTCAGATTATGAGTGGTGATCTCGCACTCAGCTTATATAGTAGCTGGGTATAGTAAGGTAGATACGTTCAGCACTGTACCGCTATCAACTTTGACATCACGGTAACTCAAGCTCAATACAGACATATGTGAATAGGAAAACTGATATATAAATCTGCATTTTAATTACTATTTTATATTCTAACTGCAAGAGGGCTATAATTTTAAAATGATGTCGATGTAATCTTTCTATATAAGACAGCAACAGTTTCATGCGCAATATGTTCACAATGGGTCCCTCCTTTCCTCTCGTAATATATTAAAGAATATCGACATTCATCTTGAAACTGTGGAAGCCAGGCTTCAACGAGTACTTGTTGTTTAACATTGTATTTTATTAGATAAATTGCTCTATTAAGCCAATGTCCAATTTAACCCGACTCATGGTCCAATACGCCATTGCTTATCGCGCGCAATGAGCGATGACGTAGGAACCAATACTGAATATAAGATTTGCCCCAATACCCACGAGATAGATCTTTATCAAGTATTGTAGAGATTCAATATTGCTTTTGAAAAAAGAAGATGGCGTCGTTAGAAGTATTCGGTGAATGTATCTATGTTTAAGTGATAGGTTTAATCTTCTTTCGATATTCAACTAGAATTGTGGATGCCAATATGGACCACATGGGGCAATTCATTATTGACAAATTTGAAACATGGCAAAGATAATTACTTTATGGAAAAGCTAAAAAAAATCAACGTTATTTGTAGTGTTATATATTGAAATATCCGTGAGATTCTGGATATTGGTGCAGCATATTTATCAATGTGTTGTTGAAAAACAGATACACAAATCACCAATTTGGTATTTTGCGCTCTTAACCACCGTGAACGCTGCTAGCAAATGGAATGGACCGTTCCGGTTTTAGCCATGTCCCGCGCATCTCTAGCTAAGCTCCACGCACACCTCGCTCGTGATGGGATGGATCGATATCTGAATACACTGACTATCAATAAAAAAAACCCCAACTACACAGATAAGCTGTTGAATATTTTGAAATTAATTTGACTGGGTGCTGTTGCTGCCTAAGGCAGCAACAGCGCCCAGTCAAATTAGTTTCAAAATATGCAGCAATAAAACGCTTTTGCTAATGCAAAGCTCAAGAGTTTTAATTTCACATAGTGGATGGATACAACCTTTCGTGTCTGAGTTTCATACACGATAACCGGTCATGATGCGATAACTGGTTATGATGCGATAACTGGTTATGATGCGATAACGTAACACGATATCTGGGATAAACGCGATAACTCAGCATAATGTGATAACTGGGCATACAGCATAATAACTGGTGACGGTGCAATAAATTGCCATAAATAGGATGAAGACGATAACTGGGCATGCAACAGCGCCCAGTCAAGTTAGTTTCAAACTATTTAACAGAATGTTTAGTAAATGGTAAAGACATACAATTGGTACAACGTGTTGGGCTATTAACCGTTAAAGACTGACTATATCGAGTCATTCATGACGTCATGACCTTCGTGAATTAAAGGGGGACTTCAGATTAAGAATACAATAATCTCAAACAGTGCTAAATCGAGAACCTTTATCATTCAACAACATGAGATATTTACATATTTCTTTTTACATTTTACCCTCATTCTAAATCGTTCAGTTTAGCTTTGACCTTTTGAACCTCAGAATCACGGATTTTGAAGCAGTAATGCCTAGATGCTCGGCTTGTTAAACCGCATAGCACTTCATACACTGCATACAAATAAGGTGTCGAACAGTGTGTTCTGTACATGACATTTCCTGTGCACTGTTGTCCATTTCATGCGGCAATGGACCTTTCTGTTTTTACCTATGCCCCGCCTATCTCTAGCTAAGCTCCACCCACACCTCGCTCGTGTTGGGATCGATCGATCGATCTCTGAATACCCTGACTATTAATTTCCAAAGGACTACACAGGTAAGCAGTTGAATATTTTGAAACTGATTTCACTGGGTGCTGTTGCTGTTAATTATTTTCAAAATATTCAACAGCGTGTTTATTAAATGGCAAAGCATTACAAATACATACAATTCATACAACGTGTCGGACTGTTTGAGATTTGGTGACTGTCTATATGGCACCCTTTGTGACGTAATGATTGTGACGTCATCACACTCGCGCTGAGCTGATTATGACGTCATACGAAGTCAGACGATGGATGGATACTCTAGAAAGGTGAATTTTAAAACAATTTGACTGAAGTTGTTGCTGGGTTGATATCCATAAGCATAGAATTCAACCAGATTGTCTGTATAATATTCAACAGCTTTCCCATTTAGTTCACGCTAGCTAAAATGATCGAATTGAGATTGTTTGCTATCTCGCTGGAGATTTACAGCACATTTACTACCATTGGATATTGTTGTCATGGTTATCAGACTATCGGGATTACCACAACTTATGGTGACTCAATTATCTGTGCAAATACAGAATTATAAGACACCACTATCCACTAGCCATCAACCAGCGCCGGGTGGAGGTGGCAGCTTAGCTAACGATTGATGCTAACTAGTCGCTATCCATCGTCGTATCCCTAGAGATTAGTCATCATATTTTCTCGCAAATAAAGTTTTGTCAGTTTTCCATAATTTCCACGTTGGCATTATACAGTCTAGTTTTCCTATTACATTCTACCGTCTACAATCTCATGTTCATACACGCCCATGGAGGATTCATTTAGCCGTCAATTCTCGCGCGTAAATATGGATACATAATAGCCGCTTCCCACGGTATTAGAATGGTAATATCTTAGTTAATTCCGTTGGAAAAAATTGACCAAACATATAGCTTTCACATCGTACATAGGGGATAACGAACAACACGGGCGAGAAAATGCGAGAGTGTGCTAGTTAGTTTATCTTTGGCCCATCATGGCACATCCCATGCTGAATACTAAGGTGTCATGAACTTGAAGATTTGTATCCACCTGAATACAGTGATGCTGGACGGTGTTTGTGCCGTATAGAGCAACATCTTACAACAACACTGTTAGGGCAGGTAGAGAGTGGGGCGGAGCAGTGACGCTGAGACAGCAGTCATGCGCGGTGGTACTCCAATACGCAGAGTTATTATTGTCCGCAGAGCTTAGTACGAGTTACGGAGGCCGATATGTTGTCCCCAGTCGTGTTTCATCTCACGAAACTTCGTGACAGTTCGACAAGACAAGGGACGGATAGGGACAACTCACAAATCCCTGAATATGAAAGATTTATGAGTCCTGGTAGCCAATCCACAAGCAGATAATGAATTCAATCGAACGTGTACTTGATATTATTTAGACAAATCTCCTATCCTATACAACTATCGTATTCCCGACGGGACCGCGCCATATATAGGACTATGCGAGGCAAATATACTCTGATTATTTGCATTGATGATTAATATCTAGAATTATCTATATATATGACCATTATTAACATAACTTGTGGCTTATTAATTAGTAACTTAATGTCGCCATATGTATTACATTTATAGCGTTCTACCGACTCTCGTTGATTGTGCTTTGATTAACCACGTACGTGTCAACAAAATAATAATAATAATAATAATAATAATAATAATAATAATAATAATAATAATAATAATAATAATAATAATAATAACAACAGTCGTCGTCGTTTTTTATTTGGCTTGTTATAGATAGATCGATAATTTATTCACAATAAGCCTTAGGCCCTTGAGTGTACATTGTGCAATATACATGCTTGGTGGATACCTTAGATTAATAAAATTAAATTAAATAAGTGTTCAAATTATATGTCAAGTAGAAAATTTCTCCTGGCAGAATCAGTACTTTCCTTGTATTTCAATGACAAAATGAAACTAGATGCTGGCTAGTTGTTTGTTCTATCGCCCGCTCGTTCGATTGTTGGGCCGCACGCTCGCTCACTCGCTCGTTTGATCGACCCTCCCTCTCTCATCCTCCACGCCCGACCGGCCCGCCGCCTGCCCTCATGCCGATTTGGGGATGGGGTAGGTGGGGTGGGTGGGGTGGGTGGGGGTATGAGGATGGGATGGTGGGGGGGGGACATAGGATAGGAAGTGATGTGAGGGAACGGGGGTTATTTTTTTTTTACATATTTGACTTATTTGACTTATTTGACTTATTTGACTTATTTGACTTATTTGACTTATTAGACTTATTAGACTTATTAGACTTATTAGAATTATTAGAATTATTAAAATTATTAACAATTATATGGACTATTTTAACTAATCAATTAATCAATTAATCAATTAATCAATTAATCAATTAATCAATTAATCAATTAATCAATTAATCAATTAATCAATGTTTTAATTAATTACTCAATCTTTTAATTAATTAATCAATCTTTTAATCAATTAATCAATTAATCAATTAATCAATTAATCAATTAATCAATTAATCAATTAATCAATTAACCAATTTATTAAGCAAGTGATTAATCAAGTGATTAACCAAGTAATTAGTCAACTAATTAATCTATTAATTGATTTAATAATTGATCTATTAATTGATCTATCAATTAATCAATTAATCAAGTGATTAATCAGGTAATTAATCAGGTAATTAATCAGGTAATTAATCGGGTAATTAATCAGGTAATTAATCAGGTAATTAATCAGGTAATTAATCACGTAATTAATCACGTAATCAATTAATTACGCTAATACGGACAGACGGACGGATGATAATTGTATGTTGTTAGTCTGGTGTTTTAATAGACGTTGAAAAGTTGACACCCGCCTTAAACACGATTAAGTAAATATATGTGTGTTATTGCAGACTTTCTTTAATGGATTTTACAATACTTGAGGTCTTACTTTGACCGGCAATAACGCTAGATCAACAGATTTGTGTATTTTTGAAAACTGTGTGTCAATGTTGTAATGAGCGCAGAAACAGGCACTTAGCTGAAGCACCTGAAGAATAAATAAGCTGGTGTCAGATAAAACAGGTATTTACCTTGTGCTTAGCTGCAGATATATCACAGAAAACACTGTTAAGAACATTTTTTTTCATTAGTACGATGAAAACAGCAAAACTATCAACAACGAGTTTTCATGTAAAAGGCATGTTTAAGTTAATTCGCCTCCCTACCTAAATGCCAGCCTGTAGCGTTCAGTTCCCATGCTAACGCAAGTCGCTGTAAATCGTGTGTATTTTATGATGATTTGCGGAAAAATAAAGTAGGCTACATTTACTACGAATGATTTTTTTTTTAAATTTGAACAATTAGCGATTCACGTGTCGGAGAATATGCCATCAACCTGGGTAGCTATTTTAATGATGATTTAATGTAATGCTAATTTTCTACATGGAGAGGTCTCACGTTTTGTAACAATATTACTAGCCTACAGTACAGCCCACAAATAATTAAAAACCGATGAAGATAATGGACCTTTCCAGTCGCTCGTGTTGGGATTGATAGATCCCCGAAAGTCCTAACTATCAATTTCCTGACAACTATACAGGTAAGCTGTTGAATATTTTGTAACTAATTTGACTGGGTGATGTTGCTGCATATGGCAGCAACAGCGCCCCAGTCAAATTAGTTTCAAAATATTCAACATGATATTTATTAAATAATAAAGACATACAATTCGTATACCAACGCATAGTCCGTCTTCAACTATGCGTTCGCAGTTGGTTGTGACGTCATATGATGGATGGATAAAATGGAAAGGTCACTTGGATTGGAAGACATTGCTACCCCTATGTTCTAAATATTCAACATAACATTTCGTACATCGTGTTCAAAATTGTACTAACATGTCTCTTGTTTTGTTTTGGAAAACGTGTTAAGTTATTTCTGAGCTGTACTATACTTCCTATAAATAGCACAATAGCATACTATAGTTTTATCTGTAGACAAATACCGGTGGTCCATTAAAGCGAGTGCGTATTGACCACTTAAAGAACCATCATCGCGGAAAGCTTTTTTTCCGTAATCTTTGGTCTATGAATGAAGGACAGTTCGGTCTCAAATTCTATAAATATATTATAATGTTTTATCTGGATTGGTTTTTCAATCATCAAGTTATTTATTTACTGAAATAATATAAAGATAATTTAGTTTTTTCGCCCAAGATTAATAAAATTAAGTGCTATGAGTTTTGATAACCTTTCTCAATAGTTGTTATAGTGATTGGAAGTAAACAGGACATATTCGGTATAAAGTCGTTCAAGCCGCTAGCTGGAAAAATCGTTAAATAGCAGATGATTGGCAGAATGACAGTGATTGGCGTGGTCTCTATGACGACGTGGCTGAGTGTTTCGCTGCTGGCCAATGAGCGGATAGTAGGTGTAAATACTCGCCCGGAGTATCAATGGCGGGATCGGTGCTCGCTGATTGTGATAGGTAGGAAGAAAATACATGCTTCACCGATATCAACCACTCCCAAACATTTACAATGAATAGTGATGCTTGTTATTATAGCCTGATCGGCAAAGAATAACATCTTAACACCACACGGCTTTTTATGAGCTTACTGACAGGTATTAACTAACGCGACAGTTCATCACAGATACATAACCGGCCTTCACAGCGCATAAAACGCGCCCAATCAGTCAGATGCGACACGACACCAAATACAAGAATCATACCAGAATCATACGCCAATCATTGGTATCGAAATTAAGCGTAAGGACCAGTTTCCGTAAAGACAACAGTACCAACATTTAGTCGTGTAGTGATGTAAACAGTTTTTTCTATATAATTTTCCTGAAGATCGGTTCAATATTTCACCGTGGATGTTTGGAACGATCACGATGATGTAAACATCAGGAATAGTCAGTGGCAGATATTTTGGGACTGTGTCACGAAGTAGGTAGTTCGAACTGGGGACAAAATGTTCGCGTTTCCGATGCTTCATTTCACTCCACATCAAGTTGCGCAGGTCTGTGAAACTTTGGAGGACAGTGGAGACATAGAGCGCCTGGGACGCTTCCTCTGGTCGCTACCTGTAAATCCATCAGCTTTGGACGCCCTTAATCAGCACGAATCGATTCTGAGAGCACGGGCCATGGTATCCTTCCACACTGGTAACTTCAGAGACCTTTATAACATCTTAGAAACTCACAAATTTACTAAAGCTTCGCATAATAAACTACAATCTATGTGGATGGATGCCCATTATTTGGAAGCGGAAAAACTTCGTGGTCGGCCTTTGGGCCCCGTGGATAAATACCGCGTACGTAAGAAGTTTCCAATGCCGAGGACAATCTGGGACGGTGAGCAAAAGTCGCATTGTTTTAAAGAAAGAACAAGACATTTATTACGTGAGTGGTACCTTCAGGACCCGTACCCTAACCCAGCCAAGAAACGTGAATTGGCAGGAGGCACCGGCCTGACACCCACACAGGTGGGTAACTGGTTCAAGAATCGCAGACAAAGAGACAGAGCGGCAGCAGCGAAAAACAGGTAAACAAATGTACTCATTATGATAGCGTAAAGTTAGAATGAATTGGTAATATTTTCAGAGATGCGCTTTCATCTTTGCAATGACATTATGCTCGCCTATATACCCGCAGCATCGTAACCGTTCCTGACATTTCATAACTATCTGTGATATCTGAACTCAACATACGGGTATATTGCGGGTATATAATGTCTAATTATTACAACGCACTAAGCGTGAGTGTGTATATGGGTAGGACAACATGTGTGGTTGGTGAGTGTTGAAGAACCCAATCTTCAGATATTGGCATAACTGTATAACTAAATTGCAATATAAGTTACCAGCATGACCACCGATCGACAATAGATATGTATAAGAAGTATATTCCACTTAAATTCAGTCACCAAGATATTTAATCCGTTTTAAATTAAAACATCATATTTATAAGCACACTGTTAATCTTCGGAAATAAAGTATTTAGGAACACATAAATCCACCTTTTTATTTTCAAATAAACTACAAAATAAATACTTATAAATTAAAACCTTAATCGAGACCCACACCTATTGCTCTATTGATGCGCGAGTATCTAAAACACTATTTTATGAATGAAATGGTGGAAAATAATAAACACACATATTGCGTTTTTCACTTTCAACAATTCCACTGCATTAATTATTAATTTACGAAATGCATTGAAAAAGGACTCGGA
>CM067373.1:162201967-162374467 GCA_034401795.1 Chaetoderma sp. LZ-2023a | reverse complement strand
CGTCCAGCGTTGTCAAGACAACTTAAGACAGTGCTCACCCTAGAGAGTTAATCCGGAATAACGCCATAGAGAAGTATGACGTTACACCGGATTAACTTTCGAGAGCAAACACGTCCTTAGTATTTGCTTAGTGGATGTCCATTTGCGGGTCAAGAGAAGACTTCTCTGTTGTAAATTTACCACTGCAATTTATAATAAAAGTAGCATTCTGTTGTCCGGCAATAAAGAACCTTTTAGCCGGATTTACCATCAAAGAGTCTACGGTCAAGAATTCACAATTTGTGCTTAGTCAGTGTCTATCTACAAGTCAAGAGATGACTTTGTTTTTAAAATACTTACCACTGGAATGACTGCTAGTTTTATCGAGCCAGTCATTTAAATAAAACCCTTTTCTCCTGGTCTGCAAATAGATAAATCTCAAGATGACCGCCTATGCGGTTTTTGGCCATCTTAACCATTAAATAGATACGATGACACAAGAGGGGTACAGGCCCAACTTCATATCAGAATGCTTGAATGCAAAATTGTTGAGATTGTATACTTGTACGATGATGATAATGTTGACGGCGACGACGACGACGACGACGACGACGACGACGACGACGACGACGACGACGGTTTCTTGAATTTCCGGATCACTACCAAATCTGTAGAATCCCAGTGTACGGTTAGACGCGTTCTTATGTTACAACTTGAGCTAAATCTAACCAGCATTTTCAGAGATATTCATGGATCCTGATCGTGATCCCCTCCGGATACCATTTTCCAATTTTTATCCAGAAAAGTCTTGAAATCGTCTTTCACTTTCCTTTTTCTTACATCTATTGTTGTGTTAAAATTTGAGCCAATCAGATCAGCAGTTATTGAGAGAGAGAGCGAGAGAGAGAGAGAGAGAGAGAGAGAGAGAGAGAGAGAGAGAGAGAGAGAGAGAGAGAGAGAGAGAGAGCGAGAGAGAGAGAGAGAGATAATAATACATAATTAATAATAATAATAATAATAATAATAATAATAATAATAATAATAATAATAATCAATAATAAGTCAATAAATCAATAAATCAATAAATCAATAAATCAATAAATCAATAAATCAATAAATCAAAAATCAATACATCAATAAATAAATCAGTAAATCAATAAATCAATAAATCATTTGACGAACCGATTGCCCGACCGATAGATGGACCAACGGACCGACGGACGGGCCGACGGATCGATGGACGGACAAGTCAATGGATGAACCGAAGGACTGACCAACGGATGGACAGATGGATCTACCGATGCACTGCACATCTATCACTGGAGTCAAACATGTTGTGAAAGACCACGTGTAGTTTGGGAGCAGGTCCGGGCTTTAAGACATGTCATCGGCGAGCACCTCTTGTCCAATGGTATCAACTTTTTCTGATCCCTATGGAAACTGACTCGTATAAGAGGTCATTGATTTGGTTAGGCCTATATCGAGTCTCTAATTTCTAAAGGACCTTTCCACTTCATCCATCCATCCAATCCAATCCAATCCAATCCAATCCAATCCAATCCAATCCAATCCAATCCAATCCAATCCATCCATCCATCCATCCATCCATCATCTGACGTCATATGACTGTCAAAATAAACTAAGTGAAGTGTAGGATAACCTCATAATTAATTATGGCATGAATCATTCGATTTAGTCCGTATTTAACGCTTAATAGTCCGACACGTCACGTTGTACGAATTGTATGTCTTTACCATTTAATACACATTCTGTTGAATATTTTGAAACCAACTTGACTGGGCGCTGTTGCTGTCATATTTGAAAAATATTCAACAGCTACCTTACAGTTTTGTGGAAATTTATGGTCATGGATTTCATGGATCGATCGATCCCAACACGAGAGAGGTGTGGGTGGAGCTTAGCCTTTTGCTGACATGCTGGGCTCGAGTCCCTGAGGTGGTCGCTTGAGACAGGCGTGCTAGGACACGAACACTGACTAAGATAATAGCAGAGTTATCACTTGGAATCAAGCCTCGTGACTGTTAATATTGGATTTAGTTGTTGATGTCAGGCAGATCGGCGGAAATGCATGTCAAATGAATTCATAAACGTCACGTCACACGGCCAACCCGTTCTCGTCTAAACATATATTGTATTTGGTATAGGTAAGTTACGTCCTATAACTTCTCTTGAATAAAACCGTGCCCTGCTTTGAGACAGGCGCAAATCCTCAATTAAATTGTTAATTGATAACAGTACTATATGTACCTATGATTCTAGAATGAACAGATTGGTTGATGTTAGTTACTGGTTATTATGGAGACAATTCGCAAATGATAAAATGCTTTTAATGACAAACGCTCTATAAACATTATCTTGGTCCATTAAACGGTCAGATTGGTAGTTATTGTAAATGTTGTGGCTGCGTGTTGGTCCTGTTTCAGACGTGGATAGTTTGCAGTAACAACCGTTAGACTGTCCAATCTTAGTTTGCCAATGAATTCCTGTGATCTGCGTGCAACAGCAAATGTGTTGAATCATTGGCTAAAATGGAATGGATAGATGTCATATTAAGTCAGCGAGATCTGATGCCGAACCGCTTTCAAGCAAAATCATTGTACTGATGGAACGCAATATCATAACCACAGGCACTTTGAGAGACGCATCCATGATCATTTTGAGTACAACGTAGTAGAATTTCGTTGCTTTCGCAGGCAGCAACATCTTTCAGCAATACACTTTTCGAAATAGTCGCAAATTAGTTACTCAGATGGAATGGAATCAATAGTCTGATAATTCAGCTGTAGAATAGTCAACGAGAAATATGAATATCAGACCGGCAAAAGTCCTCTTAGCGTTAATGGCATTAGTTGTGACGGAAAGCGAGCAAATGGCTGGAATCATTGCCGATATAAAGTCTGCAAATGAACGAGCAATTAGGCGCGGCTAATCCTATATTGATATCTTTGACAAAGAGTCTGAAATATTATGACACGTATCGTCATAAAACATTATCGATAAATGCATGCATTGCTATGTTTAACCAACCAGTTATGGAGTCGTAGTTGTGGTATTGAAAGGTAGCCAGGTTAATATAGAATTGTATTTATCTTTTATGGCAAATTAAGTCTTCACGCCTAAATCATCTTCATTCGGTTTAATGAAAGGACCTGAAGATAAGACCTCTTCGGAAGATTTTCAGATCTCGCCCACATGCTCCTTTCGACGATCCCGACCTTTTAAACTCTTGATCATGGACACGTCTCAGGGTGTCTCAGAGCATCTTCATCCACATTTGGTGACGACCACCCCCACCCCACCAGTAGAACTGAAGTTATTGTACAACACAATTTTCGATGATCTTGACCACTGACCTCTTGACATTTAAGCATTCTCTCGCAAAACACCAAGAAGCTTCTTCATGACAATTGGCAGCACTCCACCCCCGTGTGGTGAAGCTCCAGTATGGCGGCAGGAGATACCCCTTGCAATGCTTGCATCCCTCAGGATCCACGGGTATCATTTTTTTTACCTATTGGCTTCTAATTAAATGACCTGGACATGTTCCCAGACAGAAAATTAGCACGATCCTTGTTTTATAGGCATAAAACAAAACCGCATCATGATTATCAAAACATGTAATTTTTAGGGGGTGGGCAAACAAAAATTAGGAAAAATATCATTTCTTATTATCCATTATTCATAAATGAGCACTCAAAAATATTGTTTCTTTGCTTCCTCTTCCAGTTCATGTATGTTTTATGCAAGTTGAATAATTGTCACCAGAGGTCAAAAGGTCACCGATTTTGGCCATTGCTTAAATCTGATAAATGTGCATTGCTGTAACTGGCAACAGACCTACAAAGGAATGTGTTCCAGAGATTTTTCCAGATATAGGTGTGTCATACACCATTTGACTCATGATCTCAGAGACCACACATTTGGTAGATAAAATCATCTAAGTGAAGGAAAAGAGTCTTTGAGATCACGAGTTAAATGGATTCTCATAAAAATCGCTGTTACAATTCAATTCTTCATGATAATATTAAACTAGTGAATCCGAAGGAAAACGTGGACATTAGTAACTCTCCACCAATACTTTGCCTTCATGAGCACATTGAGGGTTTATATATCATACAGCTATATGGAGGGCAGGCCGTGTAAACAAAACATACACAGAGGTCAAAAGGTCACCGATATGCAAAACATACACCAATGAAGCAAATAATACAGGCTTGGATGTAAGGATATAACGACTAGAGGCCATGTGGTGTGAGGGAGCGATACATCCACCACAGTGGCAAATCTAGAAAGCGCATGGTAATGTAGAGAATGCGCAGAAATACATTGATGATGATGATGATGATGATGATGATGATGATGATGATGATATCTACATCTGATAATGAATGTTCCTAATTGAGTGATGCTTTGGTCAGATATGCCAAATACGTTTAGCAGATGTATTGTTTGTTATGTAGTGGGTACCCAACAAAAACAATCGAGAGTGATCATTTATTAAGTACTCTACGTCACTTAGGTGCGATGTTATGCCATTTCATCTTTCAGTTCCCAATAATTGTATTTTGCAAGTACTTTCAGTAGATGACATTTTGTTATCCATTATAGAAACAAAATTCCATGAAATAAATTAACATTGACCGTTTAGATTTGTCACCTCTTAAGCCAATAACGCCAACATATTTCTTTCTAAGTACTTTGTACGTAACAACAATGCATACTTGTCAGATTCTAAGCAACAGCTAAAATTAGTGACCTTTTGCTCCCTGATGACATAAGTATCCAACTGATTTGCATAGCACATATATAAGAAATTATTGAAGATATTAGAGGAATTATTTTGAGTTGTGATTTATTCCTCGGCATTACTTAGATCTGAATATGATGTTCATTTCACGTTTCACTTCCCCGCATTTTCGTTCTTCTGCTATTTTGGTCACGGGGATTCTGTCAGTTGCTATCGTAACAACACCCCATGAAATAAAACAACACTGACGTTTTAGATTTGTCGGAATGTGTTTATGATTAACTTCTTAAGCTAATAACAGCAACATTTTCCTTTGTAAGTGCGTTGCAATACCGGTATACATTTGTCAGAATTTAAGCAACGACAAAAATTGGTGACAGTTTGACGTCTGATGACATACTTATTCGACTGATTTGTATAAAGCGTAGGCTACATAAAACAACAGACACTATTTCGAGTGACCATTTATGAATACAAAATTTGAGGAAATGAAAGTTTTCAATTTTTGTTTCCCCATCCCCTACAAATGACAGATTTTGACGACCATGATGCGGTTTTGTTTTATGCCTAGAAAATAAGGATCGTGACAAATTCTTTCTGGGAACATGTCCAGATCTTTTTATTTAGAAACTAATAAGTAAAACATCATTATGGCGGTGGATCCTGATGGGTGCATGGGGTGGGGTGGATGGGGGTGGGGGTTCTCCTGGCCCCCGGACGACTCCCTGTATTTTCTGTTCAAGCATTTTGGTGTGAATACGCGCCTTTAACAGTAAGTTTTCTGTGCTGTTGAGAATGCGATCAATGATTAGGTCGGATATCAGCTTACCTCTTGATTCCTTGCAGCGAGTGCATCTAAATAAGTAGTGGCCGTTTTCCGACTATGTTATGACGAAATAAATGAGCATTTAGATGGTTACATTTCTTTCTTAATTTTGTGTGTAGAATATTCATGCGTCGTTCTCCATAGTGCTAGTATGTAGGTACTGTAGATCGCAAATTTTGAAGTGTACGTCCTTTAGCCTTTTAACCCTCTAATTTGTTCAAGAAAATTCAAATTTTCCCGAAGAACATGTCAATTTGCAGACCAAGAGAAAACTATTTTTGAAAATTTACCACTGGTATGACTGGCTCGGTTATCGAGCCAGTCATTCCAGTGGTAAATTTTCAAAAAATAGTCTTCTCTTGGTCTGCAAATGGACATTTTTTAAGACCAATACAGAAGCTGTTTTTGGCCGATATGAGTGTTAATGGGTTAACCCGCGCTAATGTTGCAGAGTTCTATATTGACGATGATGCAGATAGCTGGATCAAAGTTAAGTTGTCCTGTGACTCAATCACATTGTAAATTTTGACAGTAAATTATTAGTAGTAGGCCTACATATTTTCTGGTAAACATTTAGACAAATAATTAAATAATTCTTGATTTAAACATATTTTATTGTAGTCTTTTTGCAAAGGGATCGGGTACAAGTTTTTGCAAATTAGTTAGACCCTTTCCCAACAGTAATATTAATCGCAGTTAATAATTAAGTGCAATTAACTAGCAATGATCTGCTTACACAATTTCCCAATAATAACGTATAAGGTGAGAGAGAGAGAGAGAGAGAGAGAGAGAGAGAGAGAGAGAGAGAGAGAGAGAGAGAGAGAGACCGTTTAGACAAGTGTGTAAATCCTTTTAGTAGATTGTCGTTTGCGATGTACACTCCATTAGTAAAGGCACATATCCGCCCCATAATGCCCGAAAACGAACCGCCAAACCTGCACAGTTCCGAAGAACCAAACCGTGCGCTCTAAGCAGTTTCCATAATTCAACTAAATAATTAAAACAACCGGCTTCGATTTAAATTATTTTCATAATATTTAACGGGTAATACTTAATTAAATATAAGTTCCAATGATCAAGCGGTTGAATTTTGTAAAATGAATATGAACGTCTAATTAAAATACTGAAAAGATGCAATATTCTCTCGCATAAAATACATTCCAATGTGTTGAGTAGTAAGCAAGAACATAGAGACACAACAGCATATTTATGCAAACAAGCTTTTACAGATTATCTCAGCAAGTTAATAGCCTCGTGTTCATTATTGTTCAAAGGAATAATAATAATAATAATAATAATAATAATAATAATAATAATAATAATATTATTATTATTATTATTATTATTATTATTATTATTTATTAGTTCTATATTTTGAAACATTCTATAAGTGAGTATATTTTTCTAAATAATTAATTATTCCTTTAAAGGTCCAAAATTATCCCAGTGTGCGAGAACGTAAATTGTTAAAATTTTATTTTCTCAATATAAGCAAACGAAATAAATCTTATGTTGATTTCATTGTGCATAAATTATTGTAATCTTTTGTGATACTAAATTAGGGATGCTAATCTCTAATTCAAATTCGCAACTAAAGCTAAGTTAAGATTAAGTTCGTTTCATTGTCGAATTTCTCTAAAAGTATATACAATATCAGCAATTTACTGTCAATAATTCTGGTCTGAATCTGGGTATTTAACATTCATTTGATGCCATACCAGCGCTGACTAAGTGGGCGGTGATTAAACTCTAAATGTGAGAGCACTGACTTACTACAAAGCTAACATAGTAACACTCGTTATCTGTGATTATGTATATTTGTTTAGGTATGTTTTACAATGCATAGATAAATAGTAAAACAATGCTGTGGATTTATCATGCAAATTTATGCAAATTAGTTGAACAAATATGCATAATCGATTTGTCATTGCCTATAGGCCCAACCTACTGATATTGTGTTGAACAGAAAAACTTTCCTTGAATAATATTTTCTGAGAAAACAAATTTGTTTGTCATCAAGATTAGTGGAATTACTTAATTTTCCAGTTAGCATCGTCACATTAAATCATTGCCAAGTCGTGCAAGATCGGATTAACAATTCAATGACGAATCCGATCAAAACCAGTCTCTGCCGTGGTCTTCACTCTTCAGGCATGTTTATTTGTAGGCCAAGAAGACTTTTCGAAAATTTACCACACGAATGAGTGGCTCGATAACCGAGCCAGTCACCCCAGTGGTAAATTGGCAAAAATCGTTTTGTCTAAAGCCGTGTTCTCACTAGAGAGTTAATCGGGAATAACGCCATACCTCAGTATTGCGATACGCCGGTTAAGTCTCCAGTGAGAACACGGCTTTAGACTGTAAATGGACATTGAGCAGGTAATGTTTTTTTATATTCGTGGCCAAATTTAGCCAGTAAAGAGTTAACAATTAATTAATATTCAGATTGCATGCTCTGTCGTTTTAATTTAATTTGTGTGCAATCATTAATCGTCAGTTTCAGGAGATTTATGAGATGTGATTGGTAACCTGGTAGAGCTTGTCTATCCGCGAAACCGTGATAAATACATGTAACGTTTATGCAATCTATTATTAAATATTAATATGAATCATGTAAGCCGGCGGGAAACGTTGAACTCACTCATGGCAGTGATGATTGAAAAAGTCAGCGACAACTAGCATCGACTTCGGTCTAATAATCTAAACTGCACTCACTGAAATCATAGATGGCGACGTTTGGATGTCGGCTGCTGACAGTGGCAGCTTGAACTGGACAATAAGATGACCAGTAATTATACGTATGATTCTCTGCCTTCAGACTAAGTGACCATTCTCGCGTGTTCGAGTAGGCAGGGCCCTCTCTCTGACATCTGTTCCTAAGCCTGGGGCTGTCTGACTAAAGAATTTAGCACGCCCTGTTTCTAATTTGTCCTGACCATCTTGGATATAATCATCCTGAAAGAGAGGAAATCTAAATCTTCTGGACCGTGCCTGTCTGCTCTATTAGAAGGTAAATCTGATTTCTGCTTGCTAAAGAGGCTTAATGATGTGTAAAATCGTGCCTCTTGATTTGCGTAATCCGGTCCACGTGAAAGGCGCCTTGTTTATTTAGTCGCGCTGGGCTGGCCACCTGAATGGATCCGGGGAGGGAAACCTTCTCGCTTTTGTTAGCTCAGCAAATAAACCGCTAAACAGAAAACGGCAGCTATCTTCTAGCTTTGCAGGCTTTAACTACATTAGTCGTTGAATAATATTTCATTAAAATCCGACGATTAAACAGACTTATGGTATTAAATTCGACACGAATCTTTAAAAAAAATACTGCTGCAGACTGCGCCCCACGCGGTGAGAATCTGACAACAGATCGAAGATAGGAACGTTAACTCTCTGACTAATGATGAAAAATCATGGCATATTTGAAATATTTCGACAATCTTAACATTTGTCTCTGCCAAAGAGTATTAACTGAAGAGGATCGTGACCGGTAACATTGAACTGTTCACAAGCTCACATTGCCTTTGCCAGTCGGCCATGACGTGATATAAGCCTAAAATTATAGGCTCCTGAAACGGGTGTGGGTGTGTGTAGGGGGTGGGGGTGGGCTGGAGAACAGGTGGGACACCCACCCACCCACAACAGCCCAATCATGAACTTGAGCGGATACCAATACTCATACCCCCACACTATATAGTCTTCCTCGATAACAGCGCCGGTCATTGCAGTTGTAAATCCTCAAACATAGTCTTCTCTTGAATCTACCAAATAATGTCTGTATGCGATTTAGTTCATATTCACCTCCAGAAATGCAGGAGTCTAAGCCATCTTAGAGCATACAGATTTTACAATTTTCAAGGAGGACAACTCCCCACCCCACCCCCGGACACCCACCCCCGCATTCACGGAAGGGGGACGCCCTCCCGGCCCACCCGCAATGTATCCCCCAATCAACATTTTGATTTCGGCGTCACTGCCTAGTATGGTACGCAACACCTGTAGACAGATGGCGACTGGAATGCGGCACCAGTCTGAGACGAATTTGAATGCGGGTGCTGTGTTCTCACAGCGCTCGGTGCTACAGCGAGAATCATTCGCGTATCGATCCCCACACACATCACCGAGGTTTACATCGTCATATATCAAGTGCTTTCCATACCACACTCACTTACATAAATACCATGCTGTTGTACCCTATCATGTATTTCCCATTATCTACACACTTACACTACCGCTCAGAAATAAGCTAACGTGTTTCAAAAATAAGCCCAGAAATATGCTAGTTAGTAAGAGATGTTCTGTTGAATATCTTGAGCATAATTATATTGGAAGACATTTTTGCCTTAGGCAGCAATATCTTCCAATATAACTATGTTCAAATATTCAACAGTACATTTAATTTTCGCTTGGAAACACGTTATCTTGCTTCGAACCAATACTGTGCCCCACCCGGTAATCTGTATCACTCTAAGCAGTTTGTCTCAGGGATAAGCAGGTTTACAACGACTGATAGATGTGTGATACCTATTGGTGTGTCTCGCGTATTATATTAACATTGATCAAGTTTTCTGTAATGCCACGATTAGCGGTATATTCGATGAAGGGCATTGATTCAATTACTCAACCGGGTTTCTTCCATTTTATCCCACCAACTTTAGGAGTATCATAGTACGACGCGATCGATAATCGTAGCAATGTATGGCTTAAAGGTGCACATTCAGATCGCAATCTTTCAAAAATAAAATTGTTAAAATTGTATACTGTTAGAGGCTTAAATTGTGTATTTCAATGTAAAGAAACGAACTAATTCTTAAATGTAGGCCAACATAATTTTTAGTCGTTAAATTGAATTAGGGACTCATGTCTCTAATTCAATTTCACATCTTAAAATCTATATTAATTTATACATAATGAAATCATCATATGCTAAGATTTATTCAATTTCCTTGCATTTAGGGACACAATTTAGGTTAGTAAATTATTTTAGCAGTTTTATCCTCAAGCATTTTGGTGTGAATATGCTCATTTTGTTTCACGTTCTTTATTGCCTACACTAGCTAGCATACACGTATTTATGTTGCAAGTCTGCTATAGTATAGCAATGTGACGCGCCAATAACGAATTTGCGCTGTGACCAACATCTAATTTGATATCGGCGTGCCCATTGGCCAACGGCGCGTGGACCAATCTCGAATTTGATATCGACGCGCCCGTTGGCCAACTGGCGCGCTGATATCAAATTCGGTATTGATACATACGCCGTTCACCGACGGCACACATTCGATATTGGCGCATTACAGCAACATCGGTTACGAGAATATATGTCTTTTAATCACGCACACTGGAATTGAATGTTTTACGAGATCTATTGGAAAAGAGCTCTGACATAGGCCCCTAAAATATATTGACATAAAATGGTTCGCTGACGTTATAGTGCACCATGTCTGGACAATCATCATTACAGAACCGACCATGTTCAAATGACGCACACGCATCTTTCATAGAAGTCACCGAGCAAAGCCAACATGTCATCATTAAATTTGGCGAGAAATTTCACAAATCCGTTCATTCAAATCTGCGGGTTATAATAAAATAAGTATTTGTAACTGAAATGTACGGGTGACTGGCTCGGCGGAGCAAGGCACATTAACACCTACACCCGGCTACTAGACACGGTAATAAACTATCCTATAGCATTTACCATGTTACTGCTGAATTCACAAATGTGTGACCACAATGAAAACACATCATAATCCTTCGAAGTATTTTGAGAACTGTTTGACTGAAATGAATGGTGCCTTAGGCAGCATCGGTTTCAGTCAAATTGTTCTCAAGATAACCTGCATGTATAACATGGCATAAACACTTTATTTAGAGATTTATAATCCGATGCGTTAACATAATTATTAAACTGACCGAGGTAGATTACGGGGGTTGGTTTGGGGGTCTAATTTGTCACCAGTGATCTTTGTGTGCAGTGATGCTCCCGTGGAGGCTGCCGGAGAGATAATGTGCCCAGACAGCGTGACCATGACAGGACAGTGAAAGACCCCCATCCAAAACAATCCAAACCAAGCCTTTCACATATCCTCATACAATTATCCCAGACCAATCCCGACAAGTTTTAATGAAGTTCAATTGCACGACTGCTAGGTTAATAACAGTCGTGATACCTGTATATTTAGCTGGACTTTATAGAATGGTTATACAATCTGAAAAGGTGACAGTAAGAGAGGGTACCATGCTTTGGTTAACTGTCATCCACTTATAGCCAAGGAGCTGATCGGCATGTCATTCCCACGCGCTGTGCACGGTCACGACACAAGCATGTCAGAAGAGACATGCTCTGTATATTCAACTCGCAACGTAATGGTTGTTAAGTTTACGTCATTGAGTTATTCTTACTGGGGTCGTGAGTTGACGCACTTTCTTAACAACGCGATTGACACGGTAAACTTATTTCAGTTTCCGAAGAAAACAATCCCTGTTTTGATAGCTTAGTAAGTGGTCCATAAACTAGACCAGGTGCATACTTGATGCAACCTAATGTTCTCTCACACTGTCGTGATGCGTTGACAACAATTAGGCAAACCCTACAGAAAAATAAGGACGAATTCTTCATGAAAATGAAATTCATAAAAAATTTGAAAATGAAAGTGAATTTAACTTTCTGCGAGACTATTGGAAAGCCAACTCCGTAAACACTAAAACGAAAACGTCGACAACGACAACGAATGAATGAATGAATGAATGAATGAATGAATGAATGAATGAATGAATGAATGAATGAATGAATGAATGAATGAATGAATGAATGAATGAATGAATGAATGAATGAATTTTGCAAATGAGGGTCTCCCTCTTTTAGCAAAAATTAAAAATCATTTTGTTTTATTTATCATTGTTTTATGAACATAATTAACAGCCTCAAAGATGTTGGATAAATTATTCAAAATTAATATAGATAAATTGAATTTACATACATATCTATTAGTGAGTTTTTTTCTAACCAAGTCACAATTCCTATGAGGTGCGTTCTAATTCTATTGTGTGTTATACTTTCACCGAAGCAGAAATATTCTGATATTTGCTTCACGCATAGAAGTTTGTGGCGCAAATTGAAAGCCATCCCGAAAACTGATAACGATCTGTGATATGTGACAAATATGACACTGACAGGATTTCAAAAGCAAAAAAAATCCCCAGTTCATTTCGAATTCATACCGCCCTGTCCCATACGTTATCAGCCTGAATCTGCTGTCATATTATTCGTTATATTCTCGCTTTTTTTACAATCTACACTCTTTAATTAGCAATTTCATCGCCTATACTTTAATTACTGATATTACTTATAAATAACAACATAAATTCCTGCTGAATATTTAAAAACACATGACTGAAAATTGTTTCAACAACTTTTTGTCATATTGAAAAAACTAATTCAGCATACTTCACATTTAGGTTCCATAGACACCGTATCGTGTGATTCAGGCCTGGAATGGTGACTTACTTGATTGCATATATGTTTCGAAGGAATACGAGATCCATGGTGTCATCTGACTTATGTCAAACCCACTGCAACCTGAATTATTAGCACCTTAGGCGGAGAAAAACTATATAGATTCGTCCAAATTTCCCCAATCTTAATTGATATTGTTAATTTTCTGTCAAAAACCCACCTTACACACGTCAATCATTCGCTATCGTGTTATTTTTCAGACGAATAATATGTAGGTATGTTCTATTCAAGAAATATAGACGCGAGATTAGTTTTGTTGCTCGTTTTATTATTTAAATATCAAATCATTGGTTCATATGTAGATATACGGAAACATGTGTTTAAATGAAACATGTGTTTAAATAATGTGAATATTCGCACAGATCACGTGTCAGACAGATGGTGGCTCCGTGTGACACGTGATGTAATGTCGATCTTGATTGATGGATCATTATGGCAGATAGACACAGGAAAGCTTTTGACTATTCTGACAACGATATGCAAGTCACAGCTTCCAATCAAACCAGTTTCAATGTATCTAGATGCGCATTTCTGAAAAATGTTGTATCTGGTCACGGTAGATAACAACCGGGATTAAATTTAAAGGTCCACATTCACAACAAAATGCTTGAAAATAAAATTTTCAAAATTGTATG
Organism: Chaetoderma sp. LZ-2023a; assembly: GCA_034401795.1. Classification (NCBI taxonomy): domain Eukaryota; kingdom Metazoa; phylum Mollusca; class Caudofoveata; order Chaetodermatida; family Chaetodermatidae; genus Chaetoderma; species Chaetoderma sp. LZ-2023a. Next base: position 162,360,746 of record CM067373.1, on the reverse strand, counting down.
CTTTTACCCCTTTAACGACTAAATTTCTTCGAAAAATTAAATTATTTACTTGTTGAATGTCCATTTACAGGCCAAGAGAAGACTATTTTTGACTAAATTTACCACTGTAATGACTGGCTCGGTTAGCGAGCCAGTCATTTCAGTGGTAAAATTTCAAAATAGTCTTCTCTTGGCCTGTAAATGGACGTTACTCAAAACCACTACAGAGGCCGGGTTTGGCCGGGTTCGTCACGAAAGGGTTAAAGACTTAAATTGTGTACTTCAAAATAATGAAACGAAATAGACTTAGAAAATGATGATTTCAGTCCGTGTAAATGCATATATTTATTCGTTGTGAAGTTGAATTAGGAATAGGGCCTATGTGTCTTTAACACAAATTTACAACTCAAATTATATTAATTTATAGGTAAATAAATCATCGTATGCTAAGATTTATTTCGTTTCATTACATCGTGGAACAAAAATTAAGCTTATAAAAGTATACAAGTTTACCGAATTTAATTTTCAAGCATTTTGGTGTTAATGTTCACGTTTAATATATTTATCAATTTTAAAGAGATTAAAAATAATTAGATTTTTAACTCTGTTTTGCTTTTGTTTGTTTGTTACCAGGAGAAACCACCAGATGCAGCAACAACAGCGACACCAGCACCAGCATAAATCAGGAGGAGATAACTTCGGAAGTCATTTTGAGTCGACCAGCTCAGCATCCTCGTCAGCTACCGAGGCGTCGACGTCGTGGTCTGACGAAAGAAACGACGACGACAGTGATTCGGATATGCTTGAACCGGACAATACATTGTCGGATGACGATAGCGAGGAAGAGAAAGAACGCGAACGCGCGATGAGTTACCGACCTACGTTTATACAACCGTGGACGATCCAGCCGAAACTGATGCCGAATGTTACAACTACAAGTTAAAAAGGTTAACGACTCTCAAAACATTGTTTGTGAAAATCGATAATATAGGCTAACTAGGGACTAAATCACTTACCCAAAATCGTATGCCAAGAATTATGTGAAAAGGTGATTTTTCGAGTTAAGCTGAACCGTTTCAAAAGCAGAATCGAAGGACGAATTAACTCTTTGCACCCTGACGTCATAGGTGACAGAATACAGTATGCCTAGGAATAACTTATCATGTTTCCAAAGCAAACTAAAACGTAATATTGAACATTTCTAACAAATGGACCGTTGCAGAGTAATGCCGTCATATGACGTCATAATCGGATAAGCGGCGTGTAGGATGACGTCATAATCATTACGTCATAAATGATTCTAAACAGACCGGCTTTAACTCTTAAAAGTCCGACACGTTGTAAGAATTGTATGTCTCTACTATTTAATAAACATGCTGTTGAATATTTTGAAACTAATTTGACTGGGCGCTGTTGCTGCCATAGGCAGTTTTCTGAAAATTGATAGTCAGTAAGTTCAGAGATCGATCGATCCCAACACGAGTGAGGTGTGAGTGGAGCTTGGCTAGAGATGGGCTGGGCATAGCTAAAAATAGAAAGGTTAATTGGAGAGAGAGAGAGAGAGAGAGAGGGAGGGAGGGAGAGAGAGAGAGAGAGAGAGAGAGAGAGAGCGAGAGCGAGAGAGCAATGTCTTCCACTCAAATTATGTTCAAAATATTCAACAGAACATTTCTTACTAACTACCATATTTCTATTTTCGTTTTGGAAACATGTTCACCTTGTTTAGTTGTACTTCACGACTTTCAAGTAAATCATGCAGATAGGCTGTTAAATATTTTGAAAATAATTCGACAGTTGACAGTCAACTTGCTTTCAAAATATTCAGCAGAATAGTTCATATAACATAAACAATTTTCTGTATCGGTTCTTTCTGGTCCAAAGTGTCAATAATGAGTATATTATTTGAATTTTCTCTTCGCTTCTCGGATAACAATTTCATTGGTGTCAGTATTTACTGAGAAAATAATTGACCAATGAGATTTCGAGCAGAACCTTTCATTTCACAGGAGAGAAGATGAACGGAAAAAACTGCGGGTTATACTACGTAATAGAGATATCATAAACAAACGTTGAAGTTCGAGTTAAAAACACGATAAATATATAATTATATACATGTAAATAGAAAATTATTGTAAATATTATTTAAAGCAATACAAATTAAGACACTATTGGCTACATTGGTGTTGGTCAGGTCAGGACACCACGTTTGCCATAATTATGGACGATATTATTCCTTATTTTAGGGAAGTTGGTGTGTTAGCAGAAACCGTTATTAACATACGCTACGTTTTCATCGTCTCGAGTGCTTATAGCTGATCTAGACACATACACACACGCGCGCGCGAACACGCTCACGTGTGCACTTTATTGCTATCTACTACAATTCTGAATGAACCCAAAATTTATAATTTATTAATTAGGTCCAGTAAATGACCCCACTTTAATGATTGGTGGTCAAGGAAATTCTTTTGAACAAGAATACCAATAATTTTCTTTTCAATATAATAAAAAGTTCTCTAAAGTTTGAAAAAAGAAACCGAATTAGAAATTAGCTGGACAGATGGGATGGACATAGTTACAAACTGACCATCATAGGCTCCCGGGAACAATATACGTATTCATTTGCTAATAGCTCATTAGTTACAAGAAAATTTAACTAATTTTTCCCAAAAAAGAAATATTTCTCCTTTGCTGGGTGCTAATTGGAGCAGATTATAAAATATGAATGGACCTGTTTTCATTTCTAATTGACATGGCGGATCGAGAGGCCTATGGTTTAAACATAGAATGATTTGTCCAAATGCAAAATCATTGCTTAGACCTAATACATTCCACCGTGAATTCGCGGACACACGGCTAAAAAGAACTAAATAATAACTGAATATTTCAAACTCTATGACTGATGATTCCTGATACCGTATTCAGCAAACAATATCAGTCAAACTGTCATCAAAATAACCAACATAATGCTAGCCATCGCTGGCATAGTATGGCATCTTCTCTTCGACATATGTGGAATGTAATTGGTCAAATATCGACAAAAATCTGCTCGTAAAAATAATTATACAATTATTAACTATTATTATTAATAATAATATTATAGTTTAAGTACTGCGTGCATAATAGAATATTTTAAACATTTATCTTTGTCCTATAATAACGTGTCCACTCGTGTCAATTCATGCCTTTACTGTACGTCATATGACCACTCCAAGCTTCAACACACATCTGCCTTATGGAGGCAATTATATCAAGCGAATGGTCAATCATATTATTTAGTATTATGACATTATTTATTATTTTATTTTATCTTTATAACAAAAAGCGCATATGGCGTCCAGCGAAAACACTTAGTACTTGGTAAGCCTTTCACACGAAAGTTGACCAAAAAAAACTTCTGCAGATGTTGTGAGAAATGTACATTTGCAGATCAGGAGAAGAATATTTCTGAAAATGTAACCACTGGAATGACTGACTCGATAATCGAGCCAATCATTTCAGAGGTCCTCTGCTAGATCAGGCCGTGTACTTGAAGTGTTACCCTCAATAAATAACGATTATTATTATTATTATTATTATTATTATTATTATTATTATTATTATTATTATTATTATTATTATTATGATAACTTTTCTATGATAATCTTCTCAGATGTGAAAATTTACATTTTCTATGAAAAATTGAAATCTTGAAAAATTGGATGAAGAACAGGTTAAAGAGAGACTTATGCTATTGTAAGCCGTTGAGCAATCTTGATCGAACTTGTCAACGGCGCAGATCTAATACAGAATCTGATATCGACGCGGCCGTTGGTCAAATGCGCAGAGGACCAATATTAAATTCGATATAGGCGCGCCCGTTGATCAACTACGATACGCTTGTGTTATCTGTCGTAGAAACATTTTGCTGCAACAACTGTTAAAGTTTATAAGACTGTTCACAGCCAGTTTTTACATTTTCGGACAAAACCAGCATACAACACTGGAAATAGTCAAATAAAACTATGCCAGAACACACGCAGAGCCTGTGATGACGATGTGCTGGTGATTGGGTGGGTGGGTGGTTGACATTGTATGTTTTTGTTTTGAAATGTTATAGTTTTATGTAACGTGATGGGAATAATCTTCTTCACAGAAGCAACACACCTATGTTGGTCTTTGCTGGTCAAGTTCCGAATTCACATCAAAATACTTTAAAGTAAAATTTTTTAAATTGTATATAGCCTATACATTTAGATGCTTAAATCGCGGATCTCAATTCAATGAACCGAAATAAATCTTAACATAGGGCCTATGATGATTTCATAGAGTATAAATTATTAAAATATTTTTGTTGTGATGTTCATTTAGGGATACCAAAAACTACGTAGGTCTATATTAATGGCCATTTCCAGTTTATCCATCCATCATATGACGTCATAATCAACTACGTGATATGTAAGATGACGTCATACTCAATGACGCCATGAATGACATATATAATTACGTCCCGAACGCATAATTGAAGACGGACTAAGCGTTGCGGTACCAATTGTATGTCTTTACTATTTAAAAAACCTGCTGTTGAATATTTTGAAATTAATTTGACTGGGAAGCAACAACACCCAGTCAAATTAGATTCAAAATATTCAACAGCTTGTCTGTATTGTTTTCTGGAAATAGTCAGGATGTTCGGGAATCGATCGATCGAACATGGGCTAAGTGTGGGTGGAGCTTAACTAGAGATGGGCGGGGCATAGTTAAAACGGGAATGGTCCATTGATACTAGATTAAATGATCATATTTATGTTAATATTTATCGTCTCATTACATTGAGGTACATACTTTTAAGCCTTAAATGTATGCAATTCAGCCAATTTTACTTTCCATATATAGTTTAAAGAAAGCTAGGAATTAGTTTTGCCTGCCACTCAAATCAATAGAGCTATCCAATATGTCACTCATGCATCTGACGTCACATTTTATCTGACGTCGCAATCAAAATAACGCAGCTCTGTTACGAAAATCGAAATGTCCGTCACGAAAGTTTATGAATTGAATGTGTTTGATAAATTGGCATTTTAATAAACGTTCTGATGAATATTTTGAAATGAATTTTACTGAAAGCTGTTGCAACAATAGGCAGCAATAGTCTCTGTCATCTTAGGCCGTGTTCTCACCATAGACGTAATCCGGAATAACGCCATACTGAAGTATGGCGTTATTCTAGATTAACTCTCTAGTGAGGGCACGACTTTAGTTTCAAAATATTCACCAGCTTACCAGAAATTTAGATTGTCAGATTTCAGGGTTTAAAGTTTCAACTCGATATATATATATATAAATATATATATATATATATATATATATATATATATATATATATATATATATATATATATATATATATATATATATATATATATATATATATATATATATATATATATATATATATATATATATATATATATATATATATATATGCGTACTCGTTATATTATTACATTAATCTGCATGTTATTGAGCTAACACATGTCGCCTTCTTTTCTTCTTTGATCGTGAATTTCAGACAATCTGATTGGTTCATTCTTCTTACAGTAAATGATGAGCCAGGTAAAATTGTCAGAAATGAAACAAACCGAGAAAGGTGAATTTAGAGAAGCGACGACTTTGAAAGAATGATAAAATAAGTTATTAAATAAAATGTTTTAAATCCAGAACAGTTTTTGGTGTTGTGTATTTTCTCCGAAAGAACCTGTCTGATGTTATACCAGGCCATAACTCACTTTTCCATACGGCCTCCAGAGCACGGGAACGGAAATACAGAGGGATCAAATATTTAATGTAAATAATTTGTATAAATTTTCATTATCTAAATAAGATGGGTCTTAGTAAACAACCGTCATTTGACCACGCGTTATTTGTGATAGTACAGGACAGGCATTAATTATTTCAAGGTCAAATTTATTCAACAAACTTAATTCTTTCACTAATTGAATTTGCACGACATTAGAAGACTATTGCTGAACTACTACCGCAGGAATGACTGCCCCGGGTGTCGAGACAGTCATTTCAATGGTGAAAAATAGTGATGTCATGTCCTGCAAGTGGACATACCTAAAGGTCACTACATGGGTCCTTTTTCGGCTGGTTTGATCAATAATGTGTTAATGGATCACGTGTCTTTAGTGGTCGCTTCTTGATGACCTATTCTGTGTCCGGGGCTAGAGACGCCTCTATACACACCACTCTTCCCTAGGTACGGCCTCGTCAAATCACTCCGCTAATTAATAAGCTTCAGATATGATAAGCTTTTCAAAATCGGAATGCTTTCAATCTTGTCATACACTTGAGCTTAATTTTCTTCTAAATTTCGTATGCTGCCAGCTATGAGAAAATATTGATGACATTGAATAAACCCCAATAAAAATATTTATAAATATCACGCCAAGGTGAGCGCTGATAAGATCCTAATACAGGTGAATTTAATATATTCGCAAGACAAATCGTTTTGATGTAATTCTGATAACCATTTTGAAACTAGTTTTACTGGGGGTGGTAACATGTCTCAGTCAATTAAGTTTCAAAATATTCAACAGCTTTCCTGTACATAGCTGTGTTTAAATTAAGACACTTGTGTTCTAAGTGTTAAATACGAGACAGAAATCTGTATTAATTATCTAGAGTTGCAATAGAGGGTCGATCATGATATATTAGAGACAAGCCGATAAGCATCTGAAAACATGCGAACTAATAAATATAGAATCTTTCTGCTTTATTAATGAAAGTTTCTTTTCTGACGAAACTTTTAACCACTAATCTATTCGGTTGTATTTTCAATGTACTGAGAAATGACACTATTGTGCGTTAGCAGTACCGGAGTGGTCGCATGGATGGGCGAATAGAGAAAAGTCTGGCGAGCCGGCTACAGAGATGTGGGAACGTGTCGCATTCAATACGATAGTGTCCCTGGTTTATCGTGTTGCCAGATAATACGACTCATGCTGTGCCATTGTTCCCAGATAGCTGTCGAGTCGCTTTCATTCTAATACGTGCCATCGTTCATTGTAGTCGCCGGTAAATTAAGTTACCGCCTGTTATTCGCCGTTCAATGCCCGATAATATTCCCAATAGATTTTTACACTCATTGCAAACGAGGCTGATCTAGGCTGATTATGCGCCGTCAATTGGCCGAGCAAACTGTTTGTTCAGCATAGTATGGCGAACACCGATTTCCCCGGCCCCTAGTGTTCGGAGCCAACAAAAGGCCCGCTCCGGTGAACATAGCCAGAACAAAAACACCCTATCACTCGACTGGCGACTCTCTGAAGCGGCAATGGTCAATTATCTGTATGGTCAGCTAGAAAGGTAGAGTGTAATATGCTTGTAGTCCAATGGCCAAACAAACAATGAAAGCTTCCAGATTTGTATGGTAATTTCTAGAATATTTTCATGAGCCCCTGACACATGGCTGAACTGTTGCTGATGCTGCCACGGGTGCCGCGGTTGTAAATAAGTTAGAATTCATTAAGGCATTACATGCCCTCGGCTAACAAACCCATATTCTGGCGCACCATCTAAGAGATACTTATACATGCCATTGGTTGGAATTCGTTCACATATATCAACGGATTGTTTAAGAGAATGTATACCCAGATCAGTGGCGGATCTAAGGTGCGTGCGTGCGTACGTGCGTGCGTGCGTGTGTGTGGGTGGTGGGGGGGGCACTCAGGGGGAGGTGTTCCACCCGGCAGGGCTATCAATTTCTTTTTTACTTACCTGCTGGTGGCGGAGTGGAAAATTTTTAATGAGCTAACCCCTTTGAAATTTTTTAATTAGGCCACTCCCACTTTGACCCCCGCCAAAAATACTCGAATCTGATAGGTCCCGTTTCTACTGTTCTCTCTCAACCCATCACATTCTAGTATATTTTGCCGTGGAAAAAGTGGGCGTGACAAGATTCAAATATTGGTACGTCACTGATGACGTCATACGTTTTTGACCAATCAGACCAGCCGCCCATCCCTTTGTCACATTTTGTGGATGTTGATCTTTAGAGGATTGACAGGTGCAACTAAGCGCGAAAGGGGGCATGGCTAAATGTAGTTCACGTGACACCTCGCAGCCAATCAGAGGAGCCGCCTATTGTTCGAGGCTTTGAATATATTGACAATCGGTAATGCTGATTGACTGGCCTAATGATCCGTGAGTGTTAGCGGGCGTGGTCTAATTAAAAATATTGATGACGTCATAACTCTCGATCAGTCAGTCCAGCCGCCTATACAGTCGCCAGTGTTTGGCCTGTAGATCTATTGACAGGTGTAACGAGGTGGGACATGTTTAGAGTGGTCACGTGGACCCTCGAGGTCTATAACAGCAGCCGCTTACATGGTCGCCATTGTTCGAGGTCAAGGTGTCTATCAAGGTCACACGACCCCTCGTTGCCTATCAGCACAGCCGTTTATACAGTCGCCAATGCTGAACCTGTAGAGCTATTGGCATGGGTAATGAGCCGTGAACGCGTTCGAGGCATGGCCTAATTCAAATAGTGATGATGTCGTTAATCCCAGCCAGGTAAGACAGCCGCTTATATGGTTGCCAATGTTTGTGCTGTGGAGTTAATGAACTGGGCAAACGCTTATTGTTCTGGTATCGGCTGCTGCTGCTGCTGCTGCTGCTGCTGCTGCTGCTGCTGCTGCTACTACTACTACTACTACTACTGAAGTAGAGGCAATCGGTGTATACTCTAAAGGTTTAACATTCAAAATCCGGATGTAGCATCTCCTGGCCTAAAACAAGGCACCATAGCAATGCAATCCATGTATGTCCAGTCAATTGGTATCTTCTATCAGGAAACCAAAGGCTTCAACAATAGCTGTAGAATTACCTCAAAATATACTATCATCAACCCCTACGCAACGTCCCTTATTTAAATAATATAAATTATTATAAATAATATTAATATGTTGGAAACTCATCCAGTCAAAATAGTTTAAAAATCTTCGTCAACGGGCTTCTTAAATCGTCAAGACATTCGCTTGTACAAGTGTTTGCATATTCCGTGCCGAAATATAAACCATGCATATGTGATACACATGAACACGTGGACCGAGACTCTTTAGACTTATAACTCATTCAACCTCACCTGGGCCTACATGAAGATGTGCTAGGAAAGTGTCTCACTCATATGCTCTAAAAAACTAACTTTTCAGAAGTTGGCTACGTCGACTTGTCCTGAGCGTATAAAACTCCATACCTATAACACACTCAACAAGCCCACCCCTACATGAAGAGAGAATGGCCGAAAAGATAGCTAGTATACTCTAAACTGATTAACATTTCATAACACTTCATATATCGGGTTATTTGGCCTACCCCGAGAAAAACGTGTGATGACATCATATCTCTCAAAAGCTCAGACTGGCTGCTTATGCAGTCGCCAATGCTTGGCCTGTAGAAATATTGGAAGGGTAATAAAGCGCGAAAGCGTGAGTGGTGGAGCCTATTTCAAAATATTGATGACATCATAACTTGGGGCCAATCGGGGCAGCCCCTTATAGGGTCGTCAATGTTTGCTCTGTGGAGTTAATGAACTGTGCAAAGTAATAGGGTTCTAGTTGTCGGGAGCTCTATAGAGTCATAACGTGTTCAATTTGGCATGTGGTCTACTACTGCCTCTACTACTACTACTACTACTACTACTACTACTACTACTACTACTACTACTACTACTACTACTACTACTACTACTACTACTACTACTACTACTACTACTACCAATATGAATCATGCTAGATGCATAATAAGGCTATATAACGGTACACACCAGCCTGGGAATATTAACATTAACATGGGATTAATGATAAAGATGAAAATCTTAACATCGCAAATCACGATTGCAACTTTTGTCCAACGACATCCGCCTGAAATCCCCTAAGGCACAAATATTGTTTGGCCTACTAAACTCCAATCAAGCTAAGCAAACAACAATCAGAGAGCTAAACTTAGCGGCCTTATCTCCTAGGTTCAGTACAAAAACGATACCAGCAATCCCTGCAGCCCATTTCAGAATAGGCTCTGATAATATCCGCTGAACAACGGAAATCACAAACAAAATATACACCAACTGGCTGCTGTCAGTAGATTTAAATTAAATTCATGTCAAGGTCATAATCAGCCAGACACTGGCCTAGATACTAATATTGTTAATCTCACTGGCTCCCCATTAAGTGAATCAGAAATATCGCTACTAAATTACGGACTAACCTTTGTGCAAACCACAAAACCTAAATCGGTTTAGACGCCCTACTGGATAATGTTATACGGGAAAATGAGGAATTTAAGTGCCAAATAAAATTAGCTGATTTCTTTGGTAATACTACAAGTGATGGTCAGACTTTTGTGCACAAAACAGGTTGGGAACCGAGACTGGAACCTATAGACCCAGCCACCACTGGCAGTGTAAAAATCAAAACGGATCGAATATGTGGGTTAGTAGCCACATCAAATAAGCAAAATTATCTGCACATGAACACCAGGCACTAAAAGGTTTACATAATAATAATAATTTCACCAAACCAGCAGATAAGGGCTCGGCTACCGTAATAATGACAAACAAGATAATTGCATACAGGAGGCGTTGATACAGCTGAATAACGTTAAACACTACACAAAACTGGATGAAGTTATTTGGCCAAAAACGATCCCGTATTTAATGAAATTCTCGAGACAAGAACAATTTAAGTACTTGTCTGCGAAACATGATTCTAAGATAGGTACATTCTATTTACTGCCTAAAATCCACAAACCGATAAGCTCTTGGATGAATCCCATGATACCACCAGGTAGACCTATACTTTCAGACTGTGGCTCTGAATCACACAGGCTCAGCGAGTTTATCGATTATCATCTACAGCCCATTACTAATAGGCATCCAAGCTTTGTAAAAACACCGACAATTTTCTAGCAAAACTGGCCCAAATTAAAGTCCCACCTGATACATTCCTAGTAAAACGATTCAATATAGACAAATATTGATCTCGAGAAGGGTATGAACTCGGTCCGACGGCCTTTAAAATACCCATATATACAGTGTGCTGATACAGAAATACTGGCTATATCTTCTTCTTTTCGTTCACTGATCATACCGCCAGTCCTATTGGCTATATTAGAACGTGGCTTAAAAGGCAATGATTTTAAGTTTTATGGATATATTTACAAACAGATTAGCGGTTGCGCCATGGGCAAACGTTTAGCCCTAGTTTCGCAAATATTTACATGACAGAATGGGAAGACACATCCCTTAAAACATGCAATAAAACCCCTCTTAACGTTAATAGGTATCTGGATGACATCGCCTTAATTTGGCCACACTCTAGAGAGGATTTCATAGAATTCCTACTCACTCTAAATAGCCACGACCCCAATATCAAGCTTACGGCCGATATTAGTGATAGCTAAATTGACTTCTTAGACTTAGTGGTCTACAAGGGCACTAAATTCAATGTATCCAGTTATTTAGATCATAAGGTTCATTTCAAGCCAACAGAATCACCCCAACTACTCCACAAAATATCTTGTCACCCTGCACACACTTTCAAAGGACTAGTAAAATCACAAATCATTCGATTTCATAGGAACTCTAGCAATAAAGAAAGTCTAAATTCAGCATGCTCAACCATATTCCATACACTGAAAGGCTACTCCGCCCGGTAACTTCGGAAAATAAAGCCTGAAACCGTACATAAGAGAACATAGAAACAATATAACATAACGGACCAGGCCACCATTACGATTAGCCACAACCAACATGCCCCTAGGAGAGGACACTCCAGGAAATGTGGAAAAACTAGATGTAAATTAGACAAATTTCTCCTGAACCAAAATAGTTTCACTGGCTTTCATGCAGGCTGTGTCAGTAACAATATGCTGGACAAAGAAAGGGCTCATTCAGAGTACATGCCACGATGCATCTATTACATCTCCCATAAACCTGAATGAGGACACCAGCATAGGTGAGCATTTCAATCTGCCAAATCTGTCAAATCGTTTTATCCACTGTGATTTGGAAATGTTACCAATTGAATAAATGCCGATTTTAGAAACTGAAGAAGAAATGGAAAAGTGCCAACTTCTCAGGGAACCCTTCTGGATTAAATGTCTGCAGACAAAATGGTCTAAATGTAGACTCAGGCCTATCAGATACAAGCGTGATAATCCCTTTGTCCTAAAAATGTTGAAGTTGCAAAAAACATTGCAAACTAAATTACGCAAACCCTTTGAATCACGACTAGTTATTGCTTTTAAGAAAAAAACCACGTCTCCGCAGCGTCCTAGTGAAAGTAAAACTATGTAAAAATCAATAATTAAAATAAAGTGGAACCTGACTATGGCGACCACTTTAGGCACGATTAAAGCGAGGTTGCAAAATAAATTTGGTCATTTGATATTGCCAATTAATTCCCCGATGACTCATGAGATGGGAGGATGGTGACTCTTCAAGCCATGCGGTATTACAACCATCAATCTTGGAGGACCAGCATTTTCTGGTCCCAGAGGCGGGTTGCCACTATGGACAGGTTTGACTGTACCTTTAATAAAATTATTGTGTCAGCATAAATATAACATTTATAATACACACTATAGTGATACTACTACTACTACTACTACTACTACTACTACTACTACTACTACTGCTTGGCAATCATAAAAACTACATACTTGTCCCTAGTTATGTAGCAGGAGAGATATCAGAAACGTAAAAGTAAAAATATCTGGCATGTACACCATCAATTCCAGTCAATTGGTGTGGTTGTGAGTCGGGTGCTTGAAAGCTGGTCCTGTGAAAGAGGATTTTTCTCTTTTGGATGGCGGGCTGGTGGGTAGAGCACTCGGCTCCCAAACGCTAGGTCGAAGGTGCCGGAGAATTGTCAGATTCGAACCCCACTCAGGTCTAAAATTGAAAAAGGTAAAATTACATTGCAGATCATGAATGAGCTACATCCTAGTGTCAGTGCATCGTCAAAGACAGTGTTGAGACAGTGGGTGGAGCACTCGGATCCCCAGCGCTAGGCGGAAGGTGCCGGAGAATTGCCAGGTTCGAACCCCACTCGGGTCGAAAATTGGAAAAGGTAAAATTATATTCCAGATGTTGAATGAGCTACATCCTAATGCCAGTGCGTCGTCCAAGACAGGGTTCATAGAACTAATGCTTGACAATAATAACTACTACTACTACTACTACTACTACTACTACTACTACTACTACTACTACTACTACTACTACTACTACTACTACTACTACTACTACTACTACTACTACTATGAAACCTCGTACAACTTTCTTATTATAGAGGCTAGAAACACGGTAACGATATTGAGTGAAAGGCCTACATATCCTCTAAACATTTGTGTCCTTTATTGCTAGTATCGAAAAGATTGCATTCAATTATGACGACGTCACACGTGTGAAAAATAGTTGTTTTTGAACTTTTCAAGATTTCAAGATTCATATATCCACTGGGCATTTTCGGTGTATGTTACTAGCTCCACATAGTACCATTTAATGGCAAATAAATCTAGATTATCAAAGTGTTCATTGTATAGAGGGTCGGGTCTGGACACTATTGAGTAAGCCTTTGTTTTCAAGGTAACTCTAATGACGATTTTAGTGGTTAAGCAACCACCTTCCAATATTCAAATCTCTACAAGTTTGTTGTTGAATCGTCGATGAACACAATTCTTGCACTGAGTAAATTGTTTGTGATTATGCTAATTTAATTCTAGCATTCCCATAATTCTTAATTGCATTTAGAGTAATTCACATATCATTATAAAGTCAAATATACGAAAAGTGGTGTTTTTCTCAATGTGTAACATTTATGCTTCATCTAAGCATAGATGACTGCCGGCGACTGGCTTAAAACTTAGTTGCCAACATAGTATCATGTACAATTGTCAAATAATCTTTTAGAAATATTAGTTGTATTATCTTTTAATATGAAGAGAAATAATGTCATGACCTGAAATTTTAATGTGATAGAGTATGAATGCGTCTCCCCCCCCTCTCTCTCTCCAGGTAAACAAGTAATATCTGACTCAACCCTCTCTCTCTCTCTCTCTCTCTCTCTCGGTAAACAAGTAATATATGACTCAATTATTGAAACCAAAGAATTTCTATAGACATAGGAAAGAGCAGCATCTGCCAGAAGGAGGATGAACATAAACTGAGGTGCAGCCCGATCCAATGACTTAAAGCATTCCTTGTGGGTCTAAAAAGGAAGGCTGTTGGAGTATGCTTTCAATATGATCAATGGAATCGTTGGTACAAGTCAAAGGCAAAAACTTGAATTCCTCGGATCTCAACTAGAGCTACAGTGGCATAAGAACTGTTGCTCGTCATTTACGTTAACAACACATTTGATCGATTTGCAGAAGGTGTATTTGTGTCGACAAGTAAAATAATAAATCGAAAACACTTGATTTTAAAACATGGCTTTTGTTCAGTAGTTTAAAGTCTTACAACAATATAGGACTTTGGTAAATATAACAAGTTCCGAATTCAGAAATACTCTTAAAGTGCCAAAGAGAGAAATGATACCGAATTAAAATATGTAATTCGTGGGGACTGCAGAAGTTGATTGCATTTGAGGCAACGTGCCATAAACCATGTCACAGTGAATATACCAAGCCGACAAGTGAGACATCAGCCGCAGGTTCAGCTTGTTTCTACATAGAACATGAACTTACAAATGCTAAAGCCTTTGACATGAACTACTTGCTGAATCGCTATCATGAACTGCTAAAACAATACATGCATCAAGAGGAAAGTCGATCGAAAGACAAGATTTAACAAGCTGTATGCAGAAATACTGATGGTCACGCAGATCGAAGCAAATATTCAATTGAACTGTTGTGAAAGCTCTACTTATGAAGTTAATCTCTTCCATACCGCACTAATATTGTGTACATCTCCTATGTCACAGGAAGGAATATGCCACCTGACTCTCAATCTCTAGGGTATCCCAGCTGAAAATGCAGAGAAGCTGTTAGATATTGAAGCGAGCACATTTCTTTATTGGGTCCATTCGTCAAGAAAAACATGTTGCTTGGAGACGATCAACAAAGATGACTTAATATGGACTGATAAAAAATAGTACCGGCATATTCTCTTCATTGGCCAGGACTTAGTCTATGTTGCATCATCAGTGCATTGTAGAACACCAAATGTTATTGTACTCGGGCTACTCTTCATCAAATGATGCAATCAGATGTGGATAAACACTTAAACTACTAAATAAACAAGTTAACTGCATTTGCTATGATGTGGTCTGCATAACCGATACCTATTGAGTCTGTCAGCAACCTGAGAGCGAACTACATATCTGAGAGAACATGGTCGCAGAAAATGTCAAAATATCCTTATTGAAAATGAAGTGTATGCTTCTGGTGGATTCCGTGACAGATCGAACAGTGAAAGTCCTTCTTAGTAGACACACCGAGGTACCGGAGTTTGGATAATCATGCACATTGCACACAGAGATGCAAATTGAGAATCGACCGGGGACTCCTTTGGTGTATGGATTCGCAGACATATGTCCATGATACTGCTGGGCACTTGGTTTGGAAGAGCTATATCTAGAGATGGGTGTACGTTAAAGGAGGAGATTCGCCGCAAAGCATGATATGGTAAATGAACTCGGAGAACTGTAGCACGGATCGCGTAGGCCTCTGTATCTAGATATATTTGCTACTAAATGATATTATATTGACCAGTTAAGACTCACCAGAAATTCACATCGAATGAATAAAACATAAAAAGTTGAACAATTAATATTTTTTATATTGCTTATAATTGTGACGTCATAATTATATAGAAATTAACTCGATAATGGGAGTAGCGAACATCATTGTTTAGAGAGTTGTCATACATTTCATTCGATACCAACATTGTGTTTCTAGCCTGTATAAGTAAAAAGCTGCACAGTTTTCGACTTAATTTAGTTATTTGTGGTTAGTTTGTTGGGTACCATTAAAACGGTTTTGTAGAAAATAATTGCACCACTTTCAGACCCTACTTCCTGGTGATTGACCACCTTAGAATACCCAAACAGCTGGTACATTAACATTTTTCTACCCGATCACTTGTGCAAAATTGCTGAATTAAGATTTGACTTGTAGACTATATCACCTCTCGTCCGTTTTCAATGAAGTGCTGAAGAGATACATCTGTTTCTATGGAAAACTCTGAACTTACCATGTATAGAAAAAACTGTGTATCTTCTAATAACTTGGACATTTCCATAATTTCATTAAACGTCATTCTTGAATTTGACTTTGTATCCTACTAAGATAATTATTAATTTTGCTGCATAGGTTATATTTGCGAATGATGACACTATCATGGCACAGATTTAATCATGACATACGTGTCCAGAAACAGTTTTATGTGCATTCTCCGTAAGATAAAACCATATCTTACATAAATCAAGTGGTCAGGCCACTTATCTTGCTGTTTAAAATGGAAGAATCTAGCTTTTCCTATGCTCCGCCAATCTCTGGCTAAGCTCCACACACGCTTTGCCTGCGTTGGGATCAATCGATCACTACACTCTCTGAATCTCAATTTCCAGAAAACTATGCAAATAAGCTGTTGAATAATAGGTTGAAGAAAAGCTGATTGCAGTTGAAAGAGGTTTTCACTTCTTCAGCTGCAGAACACAGTCACTCATCATCACCATCGTCATCATTGTCAAGAATGAACCGGGGCAAAGCAAAGAGACACCTTTGACATCAACGTGACCTCTCTAGGCTTAATGTGGTTGACATCGTCACATAGCTTCATATTACGTGTATCATGTGGAGCGAAGGAAATATAATAGCTCTACATAGACGTATCTCCAGTGTACAAATAATTCAGAAAGAATGACAAAAGAAAGAAAAGCAAAATGAAGATAACTTGATGGTAATATTACTGGCAATCAAAATGCGCTCCTGTTTTACAAAACATTGCACCCAAGATAATCTAATCCATTCCAAAGAAAACTATCAGCATATTCATTAAAGATAAAAAAACTGCCATGCACCGAGCAGAAACGGAAATCCTGTAATATTTAGCCGAATCTCATTACACACACAATTTCCTCTCAAGATATGGAAACGAACGTGCAATGGTATTAGACCAGTCAATTTTGTAACAGCTGGCTATTGATATGAACATGAACAAATGAGCAAATTAGATTAAATTCATTGCCATGAATTATTTTATGTTCCAATCACTCTTGCAATGATTACTCCAAACATGATCCAAAACAATCTTTCTGAATTTATAAATTCAGCGGATTTCACATTCCATCAAAATTGGCACCAACTACGCTCAGTGCCCATGCATCCATTTTCACTGAGTGCTCATTCATGATGCCAGATCACAGAGAACTATTTCCTTCGACGATAAGATTATTTTATGTCGAAATACCGTCCATCTAGGAGGCACCGTATTCCGATCCATTGCATATACACGGCTAACGCGCATCGGATAATTTCCTAAGATTATTTAAAATTTGAATACACCATACCACCTGCCTGTAATATCTCCTTGACACTTCTGGATGTGGCTGATTTCTGCGACCGAAAGAAGCGGAACATCTTTCGACTGCATTCTGATTTCGGGTATTAGATTGTGTATTCTGAGGTCTGATCGCAGAGGACTAGGCGAAGAATGTCTCGTCTATCATATACAACACATGAGAAGGACAGATAGGTTACTGGTACATACATAACTCTATGTTCTAAGTAAATTTTCTAGTAAAATATGTTGAAACGGTTTGTGTGATATTTGTCCATATATACACTGAATCTATACAATCTACAGATTGACTGTAGATACAAATACAGTGCTTGAATCCTAACGGACGGTCACACCACTCCCTATGTTTCCGGATGACCAGAGACATCCATAAATCTATAATTTGATCCAATCTGGGTCGTCTTATCTACCCGGATTCCCGACACACTATGGCAATCATCTTTCACGGCACGATCCTTTTTAGTGGTAACAATGGACCTTTCCAGTTGTAGCTATGGCCCGCCCATCTATATTTAAGCTCCGCCCACACTTCGCCGTGATGGGAGTGATCGATGCCCGAATGCCCCAACTATCAATTTCCTGAAAACTGTACAGGTAAGCTGTTGAATATTTTGTAACTAATTTGACTTGGTGCTGTTGCTGCCTATGGTAGTCTTCGAATATACGTTCGTGACGTACTTATCTACGTCATTCATGACGTCATTGATTGTAATGTCATTCTAGACGTCACGTGATTGATTGTGACGTCATACGATGGATGGCTACAGTGGAAAGCTCCATTGAGCCAAATCGGATCAGTAGTTCGTGAGATACACCTTCGGACTCGTGGGTTAACAATTGAATAACTAGCACAATGGAGGATTCAAGTTTATCCACCAATCACATGGTGCCATAATCAACTACGTGACGTGTAGGAAGACGTCATTATCAATTACGTCATGAATGTTGTAGGTAAGTTCGTCACGAACGCTTAATTATTGACGGACTAAGCGTTGTTGTACGAATTGTATGTCTATACTATTTAATAAACATGCTGTTGTATAGTTTACAACCAGTCAAATTATTTTCCAACTATTCAACAGCTTACCTGCATAGTTTTCTGGAAATTGATAGTTAGGGAGTTTAGGGCTCGATCGATCCCAGCACAGGCGAAGGGTGGGTGTGGCTTAGATAAAGATGGGCTGGGCATAGTGAAAACTAGATTACTCTATTAAATATTTTGGGCACTTGTGAGTTTCATGTTAGTTCGTATATATGTTGACATACTAAGCATCACGCTGGTCAGTTGAACTGCATAATGGGAGACACTGGAATTTAATAAATGAAGAATTAAGCTAAAATACAATACGTCTAATGGTATGAACAGGTTTTGTAACCTATGACTTAAAAATACTACGATTTTACCGTAACTCTTCTAGAATTAGTGATCAGCTAATTCGCATGTGAATGTGGCGTAAGAAACGTGCTCTAATGTGTTGTCTGGAGATTCATTATTTGCATATTCATAAGAACCTGAATATACATTCCAGTTTTGGCTATGCCCCGCCCATCTCTAGCTAAGCTCCACCCACACATCGCTCGCGTTGGGATCGATAGATCTCTGAACTCCCTGACTATCAATTTCCAGAAAACTATACAGGCAAGCTGTTGACTATTTTGAAACTAAATTGATTGGGTGCTGTCGCTGCCTATGGCAACATCAGCGCCCAGTCAAATTAGTTTCAAAATCATCAACAGAATGTTTATTTAATCGTAAAGACATACAATTCGTACAACGTGTCGGACTATTAAGCACTAAAGACGGACTAAATCGAGCCAGTCATGACGTAGTGTTTATAACGTCATCCTACACGTCACCTAGTTGATTATGACGTCATATGATGGATGGATACATTGGAAACGTCCATTGTATAGTAACACGACACTATTTACCCCCACTTCGCCCTTGTGGATCACGCGCATCAGGTGCTGGGATGTGACAATGCCTTGATTACGTCTGATGAACGTCCAACAGGTAAAAAGTAATAATAATAATAATAATAATCATAATAATAATAATTAAATAATCCGTGATTTGAAAGTTGTCACTACAATAATTTAATTAAATTTAATCTTTTTCACACTCTCTTACTCACCAATTTAATTACTCCTGTCGTGTGGGGATTGCAATAGCAGCGTCTCTGCATATACGCCTACGGGAGTGATTGGGTGAACATAGCCATAGGCAAATAGTTACATTTAAGAAAAGACTGCCTACGACTTTTATTGCGACTTCTTGCAGACATGTTGCAGCTAACAAAAGGCTGATAGCGACTTTTTCGACCAGTCAGTATGCCTATCATTAACTTTCTGAGCCAGAAAGTCCAAAAACACCAAAATCCTTTGCGATTTATTGCCTATTCTGTTGAACATTTTGAAAGCAATTCGACTGCGAATTCACGGTTCAAAGGATCAAAGGCGATGCAATTATACTATTTTAACGCTGTTTTTTAAATATAAAAATAAACCACTTATATGGTATGTTTCTATAGACCTTCATTATATGTCAAGAACATATAGTATCCACGTATTTGAATTTGATATTTGTATAAGATGTAGGCCCTATATACTGTGACACGAAACTAACCAAAATTTAACTAAAACTCAATATACAAAAGAACAGAACAAATGGTCATAAGCTTTATTCTGCGATTATCCAGACACAAAATTAAAAAAGTTAGTCCATGAACGACTCTATTATCGAAAATAAGCCTCAGAATTCCTAATATAACCGATTTCTGAAGTATGCATTTGATATAAGAGAAGGTTAATGCCGCCATTCAATGTGCATTATTAAGCGATGTATAGTGAGATAATTTGAAGACTTAGAGACGCTTGATGAAGTACCTGAGCTTGACAGCTAAATAAAGCGCTTTCGTAATGGCGGATAATAGTGTAGGCAAAGTTCTCTTGAAACTGTCACACGCTTTTGAAGCATCCTGTACAATGTTTTTTCAGAGGCCAATTGGATCGTATATTGCCATATGGCTCTGGTTGACAGGCGATGACAGTTCATCGTTTCGTAATCACTACCTTAGGCTCTCCTATAGGATTCAGAAAACCCAGGGCTAAATGAGTATTTTTCTTCCGCAATATCATAATAAAGTTCCTTTCTCGCCCCGCGGATTAGAAGCCATAAGTGCATGGGAGCGGCTAACGATCGGCCATCGCACAATAAGCACCGCTTCTATCCACGTAGCGACGAGCGACACTTTGCAACTCAGAATGAACAAGTCATCGACTTTTATGGGCAAATAATGGGAGTATTTTGCCCGGTGCCAATTTCCGATTCTCTGATTGAGATATCAAGACTCACTGATTGACCGAAATAGCAACGATTGCTAGTTATTGTTTCTGAATCAATTTTTCTTGCAGAACCGTGTCTGAATTATGGACCTGTGTTAATGGCTAAACGCAAAGTCAGCTTCTATCCGCTGCCATCACAGCCTCGTTTGACGGTCAGTAATGTCAAGCGTGAACTGCGTGTAGCGTTCTATCCGCTACTGAATGGCGACCGGCCGCGATCGCGTATTATCTGACGCACTCCAAGCAAATCATTCGGCCATCAACTATAATCGTACTTGACTTGTTAGAGTAACCGTATAACCAGTCTCGTTGGCATTTTCGGCTGACGTACCCCCGCCCGTCTTGGCTGCCGCGTATCATGCGAGGGAAAAAATCAGAAATAATAGCAGATTGGGAAGTAAAACTAGTTTCTGAGTTAATAACGAATCGGGTTTGCTGTCGTATTGAAGTAGGAAGCGGTGATTGTGGAGCTGACAAACAGACGGACTAAGCACCGGTCGCTGCCTCAATCAGACTTCTCGACCACAAAGCCTCGTTGATTCTCAGGATTTACGAACACAATGCAACTAGGGACACGAAACATTTGCAAATATCCGCCGATATAATAACTTAATGTTACCAGAGTGGCATCTAAATACGCCTATATTTGCCGTCTATTGTCATGGAGAGATTTGTCGTCGATCTGTGACAATCCTGACTAATATCCATAATACCAATATAGAGATGAAAACAAAACCTTTCACGGAATCAGAGCATACTTAGTGGGAACTGGTCTTAAGAACTGATTTCCGCTTTAATCAGCATACAGGGAAACAATGTTTCGGCGAAAGATGCTTGGCAACTGTCGTATGGACGTTACCGCGTTGTCCGTGACACGCTTCAACATTCACGATCAATGGAAGAATCCAGCTTTAGCTATGTCCCGCCCATCTCTAGCTAAGCACCACCCACGATTCACCCGTGTTGGGATCGATCAATCCCTGCACTCTCTGAATCTCGATTTCCAGAAAACTATACAGGTAAGCTGTTGAATATTTTGAAACTAATTTGCTTGTGTGTTCAGTCAAATAAGTTTCAAAATATTCAACAGTTCATTAAATAGTAAAAATATATAATTCATGCAACAACGCATAGTCCGTCATCAATTAAGTGTTCGTGATGAACTTATCACCGTTATTCATGATGTCATTGATTATGACGCCGTCATACACGTCACGCAGTTGATTATGACGTTATCTGATTGATGGATAAACTGGAAAGGTCCATTGTAGAACATAATAGACCTACCTTGAAAATCGATGACAAAGATGTTGCTGAAAGCTGTCCCTGATAATGCATGCTCCTGGGCGGATACTGCACCAATATCTGGACGCATTGGCCCGGTATTGTTCCAGTACCGTCCCAGAAACTTCCGTTGCCGGGGTGATTACTACAATACGTATTGGTAATATCACTGCAACGCGCCACTATCGAATTAGATATTGGCGCACACGTTGTTCAACAGCGCAGGGGACCAACACCATGTGCTATATTCGCGTCGATAAGAAACAGTATAATTTTACACACATTTCTGATTGCCTGATTGTACCGAGCCGTATTAATAGTCAAGTTCCCTTTTTATACGCTCAGACCGTACAAAGATAAACTGTATAGAGGTTTACTCAGGTCTTACATAGGGTTGCATAGGTGTGAGAATATCAAAGATAAGTGAAGTGAATGGAAGCTATTGACGGATACAATACATAAAACACGATAATTCATAAACTTTACTTCTGAAATATTACAGTAAAAAAACTCTTGAATCAACCAGAACAATATATAACCTACAGCATAGATTAGACCCTTGTAATAATAATAATAATGCAATATAGAACAGATAATATCAAACTTCATATTACGCCTGAGACAATACCAATATGCCAATTCGTGGTGAATCATAAATGTATTTAAAGGATAACTAATCTGAACTCTTAGATAGCTATTCAGGTGATATAATATGCTACTCATAAACTATGCAGGTAATGTTAAGCCCTTTATTATGCAGCTAAAGAAAGATATTCAAGCTTTAGTAGCTAAATGTTGCTACATTTCTACAACCTATGATGGCTGTCATGATTTACTTTTCAACCAATCAGAAAACTCCTAGCTTGCCTGCCTCGGAATATAGCTCATTCATAGAGGCGCCAGCTATAGTTTGGCAGTGTGGTATAAAAGCAATCATACAGGTAAGCGGTTGAATATTTTGAAACTAATTTGACTAGAAGTTGTTGCTGCCATAGGCAGCAACAACTTCCAGTCAAATTAGTTTCAAAATATTCAACGAGATGAATATTACTAATAAAGAATGTAATGCATTGGCACTTACATGACATCACACACTATCGCTCGAGGAGACAAAATGGCGGCGATCATTATTCAACATTTACGAGATATTACACAGCAGATAATTGTGATACAGGAACGGGAATGTGACAGGATATGAATGATCTGGAATCTATAAACCATAATCTATCGGTGCTGTATAACATTTGAGATGAGTATGGCATCGCTTTAACTTGATATTATTTCAAATCGGAGCGCATAGGCTATAACACTTGCTATTGGTCCCCTGCGCCGTTGACCAACTGGCGCGCCGATACCAAATTCGATATTGATCTCTGTGTCGTTGACCGGTGCAAATTCGATATTGCTCGTTACATTGCCACTAAAATGTTAGCTGGTCACGCATTAGTAACTTGGTTTATAATATGTATGTATTAATACGACTATGAATGTCTTCTGGCGTATAACCCTAGAGCGTGATGCGCGCACTGTTCGCGTTGCGTGAGAAATTGTGTGGGGATCTAAAAAATTATGTCGATAAAGTAGAATTGACAAATTTTTCTTCTGTTGCGTAGTTAGATGTGCGAACCCAACAGAAATTCATCTATCAGATTTATCCTTAGTGTTCGGTATTCGTATAAAATCTGTATCCGAATTTCGTATAATTATATGAATGAATAGTCGATTTATTCGAATATTTCAGATGATAGCTGGATAGAAACAAATTATCATCGGTAAGCGTGTAAAACATGGAATGTTTTCTTTTGGTTGGGAAGGGGGAATGGGTGGCGGGGAGGGGTGGGGGTGGGGGAGGGGGATACTATTGACATAGTGACACCATAGAGCCCAATATGTGCTAGGTATCTGCCAAGTCTCTAGTTCTTTGGTTTGAAACTCAAGGAGAAAATGCAGTTTATGTATTGCTACCACACGTTTCTTATATTTCCTATATGGGAAATACCTTGGGTAAAGAAAAATAGGTTTCTTGGGGAACATGAAATGTATACATAACCAAGATATTATAGCAATTAGGAGTTTATAAAGGTTCTAGCCGATCGGATGAAAAACAATTTTGTCGACCATTTTCAAAAAATAGATTTTTGTTTTCAACTCCTCCCCGTAGTAAAGGTATGTACACTTCTGTCTGGGCACCAATAAAGGTTATACGATATCTTCTAATATGATCGTTGAACTTGTGTGATTAAGGAGGCGGGATAATTTCTGCTATAATAGAAATTTCTAATTTTGATGTCACGAAAGGTAACCTTGACCTTTGGCTCCAAACATAACTTGCTTCTTTGGGATAACAACCGGAGACGTAGTCGCACTTCGAACAGTTTCCTTAAAGGAATAACCTTGAACCTGAATAGGTGATCTTGATATTAAGGGGTCATTTCTAATATGTCCATTGAACTGTTTAGTCCAAACAGGCATCCGTTTCTGGCATAAAAATCCCCAGACAAACTGGTAACTTGTGACCTTAAGGAATAACATTGACCCAAAATCAACAGACATCTTCGGCAGTTAATCCCACGTAGTGGTGGTTATATAAAGCTGTACTTGTTGTTGTTGTTGTTGTTGTTGTTGTTGTTGTTGTTGTTGTTGTTGTTGTTGTTGTTGTTGTTGTTGCCAGTAGGCATCAGGAAGCGAAGAAGTTTCCACCAATTGCCTGCCAACCATCAGATCGTCTATCCGGATTTGAAACTCACCCGCCTGATTGCCAGACGACCTCGCTACCACAACAGCCAATTGCGTCCCCTGCTATATGCGTAGTCCCTGATGAAATATCGTTTATGCAAATTTCTATACATGTCATTGGTATCACGAAAATCATTGAATCCAATTTAAATATGTAACAACGTAACAGACCCCACATGTCACCTTGTGACCTGGGCGTATTAAATAAATCGAAATGTAAAATTAGTACCAAATCAAATCAATATAGGACCTAGAAATTGACCAAATTTCACATTGATCGGACCAGACAACATTTTGGCAGCCATTCTGAAAAAAAATTTGTTTTCAATCCAATTTAAGACAATTGTGTAATTTTTCATAGATATTCGAATTTTCGTATGCTATGCAAATATTCCTTCTATTTCAATGAATATTTGAATATTCGAATATTCGGATCGAACACAATTTAGCATACGAAAGTCCCGAATCTCTTAACCCTTACAACCCAGATGTGGACATTCTATCTTTTTATTGTGCCAATAGCAAAAAATGTAAATTTGTTTGAAAAGGAACATCAGTTCCCAATGGTAGAAATGGACCTTTCCATCTTTAGCTAAGCCCCGCCCATCTCTATCTAAGCTCCACCCACAACTCGCTCGTGTTGGGATCTATCGATCTCTAAACTTCCTGACTATCAATTTCCATAAAACTATACAGCTAAGCTGTTGAATATTTTGAAACTAATTTGACTGGGCGCTGTTGCTTCCATAGGCAGCAACAGCACCCAGTCAAATTAGTTTCAAAATATTCAATAGCATGTTTATTAAATAATAGAGACATACAATTCGTACAACGTGTCGGACTTGGAGACGGACCATATAGAATCATTTATGACGTAATGATTATGACGTCATCCTACGCGTGAAATATGGCTACTCTGGAAGGTGAATTGGCTATTGTGGCTTAAACATTGTGGTGTATGACCATCGTACTGCCAAAGCAAGGACAGAAGTACATCACCTCAGCTAAGGTCCGCCCACTTTTTTTTACACATTTTTGGAATCGATATGAAATCCTCATTCCCAGATTCTACATTTCGAGATAACTATGCAGGTAAGCTGTTGGATATTTGGAAACTAATTTGACTGTGGGTTAGTTATCGTTGCCTATCAGAATGTTTGTTACATTGTAACTTAATCAGAGCCATACAATGCATAGACCTACTCTTTTGTGATGGACCTTTATATTTTCGTGCTTGGGTTACGTCATTTTGATTGTGACGTCAGTTAACCTGTGACGTATTTGATTATGACGTCAGATATTTGAGCAACAGATTGGATCCATCTATTGCATGCTCGACTAAAAGTCCTTACTGTACACCTGTCGTTTGAATCAAACTGCTATCAAAATACAATTAGCGAAAACATATAAAGGCCCGCACTTATATATCCAGTATTCTGCATTTTGAGTTTGGAGATTAGCGAGGATTAGGATGGATTAGAAATTTCATCTTTAAGCTAAAAGCTGGTATAATACGTTGACTGAGAAAAAACATTAATATTACGTTTACAATGGTTGAAAATCTAACATCTTACGAGAAAAATATCAGTTTTCGTTCTTTGCTCTAAACTCATTACGATGGCGTCAGAAGTGACATTATTCCCCCGCGTGTGAAACGCTTTGAGGAGACAGCTATGGCGTATTATGGACTCATAAGTAGCTGACTAACTTGTCAGGCAAAGAGACTTGAAAATGAGGTTAAAAGCATCATGGTTTCCGTAAGATATGGCCACAAAAGGATCTGTGAGTTAAGCTGTTTAGCAGTAAAGCGATTTGCATAGCACTTATTAATACAATTACCTGACAAAAAAGCTTCTACCCAGAGTTGTCTCCCTTCCTATGCCCGTTGATACGGAGCGGTGCCTGTTGAGGACATTGCTCAAGGTTGTCATTCCCACTTAGGCCTACCTCCACATTGCCAATGCGCGGAATTAGAAACCGATTCAAGGTTGGCGCGGTGGTGGTGGTGGTTGTGGGTGTGGGTAAAGAGATCTGGTGAAAGCCTGCGGTAAAATTATGTTTACTCTAATTATGCCTCTCTCTGAATCCAACAAATTAAAGGCTCACATTCCCAGCAGAATGCTTGAAAAATAAAATTGATAACAATTGTATGCCTTTAGATGGTTGGAGGAATGTTGGGGAAAATGGGAAGCCGGACAAAGAGGGACAAAGAGGGACAGGACTACCTTTCTCTCACAGCATATATATGCGTCACTTGTTAGCTGACGTCATAATCAGAATGAACTTCCGCAAGTCGCAAGTGCTGCCATTCTTCCAACTACAATGCCATCTCTTAAGACCGTTGTGTCCCTAACATTAAACTAATTTGTAAACGGCACAGGCTCATATCAGTGCGCAGACACATAAGCCAATTTGCTATTGGACCGCCCATTTGTAAGCAGCGCTCGGACCATATTCAAATCTGTTATCGGCACGCCCATTTGTAAATGGCGCATAACCCAAATGTAAATTTGTTATCGGCACCCCTATTTGTAAACGGCGCACAGCCCATATGTCAATATCAAACGTGTGTCGATAGGAAATGCACATAGTTGGAGAACAGCTGTGATTTTTACCCCTATGTTCGTTGATCAATGATTAATGTTCAGTCAATAGGTTAGTTTATTTAACGTGTCTTAGTTAAAGAGTCTATTAGTCATTAGTCAGTCAGACATGTCTTACATTCGAATTTCAAATCTAATGCATAAAATAAAGGGGCAGGCAAGTGGCCAGACAGGGACATTAACATTAATGGATCTTTCAAATCTTTGCGATGCCACCCCCCCCCCCCCCCCCATCTCTAGCTAAGCTCCACCCACACCTCGCTCGTGTTGGGATCGATCGATCTCTGAACTCCCTGACTATCGATTTCCAGAAAACTATACGGGTAAGCTGTTGAATATTTTGAAACTAATTTGACTGGGTGCTGTTGCTGCCTATGGCAGTAACAGTGCCCTGTCAAATTAGTTTCAAAATAGTCAACAGCATGTTTATTAAATAGTAGAAACATACAATTCTTACAACATGTCAAACTTTTAAGAGGTAAAGACGGGCCATATAGTAATGACGTAGTGATTATGACATCGTCCTACACACAGCTTAGCTGATAATGACGTCATATGACGTCATTACTCTGGAAATGTCCATTACCGCTTAGTATGTATGCTGACGTCATAATCATGATGTGATGAGTGATTTGAAATAACCCGTCTTTAACACTTAATAGCCCGAGACGTTGAACGAATTGTATGTCTTTGCTATTTAATAAATGTGCTGTTGAATAGTTTGAAACTAATTTGACTGGGCGCTGTTGCTGCCATGGGCAGCAGCAGCAGCGTCCAGTCAAATTAGTTTCAAAATATTCAACGGCGTACATAGCTTTCTGGAAATTGATAGTCAGGGAGTTCAGAGATCGATCGATTCCAACGCGGACGTGGTGTGGGTGTATCCTATATTGAGATGGGCGGGGCATGGCTAAAAGTGGAAAAATCCATTGAATGGTTTCGTTTGGAAACCTTGAAATAGTCAAAATTATGTGTTATTATTAGTGCTATTTTGTTAAACTATTAAAAGTAACCAATTGTGTTAAATTAAAGAATGAAAGTTTATGAATTATACTTTTTATTATTTATTGTATCCGCCAATGGTGTCCTTCCATCTCACTTCTTCCTGCATTCTTTAGGTTGATGCGTCGGCAGCGTAGCACATTTAGTAAGTTTGTGCAGAGGAGTCTGTGCTTTATAGGCGTTGGCGATGAGACCGGCGAATTCTAACCCTCTCATATTTACTAAAATTATTTAATTCGCAGAGGTTTTGCACATCCTATTAGTGTGCGTCTGATAGCTCGGCCAAACTGCTTACTATTATAGTATAGTAAACTGTAATCAGTCAACTACCCAAGGGTGGTCGGGGCCGATTGAGATGAGATACACTTCATATACAATTAATAATCTAGGACGAAAATGTGAAAATGCAACGCCACTGACCATAAAGTACCGGAGATTGCAGCTCAGCATGCACTAGTGCCAACTTTCAAGTTTCAAGTTCAAAATAGAATCTTGAAACTTGCTACTGAAAATAAAACATTGCGGATTGTAGCCGAGCACTAAGGCTACTGAAGATAATGTATTACAGATTGTAGCCGAGTACCAAGGCTACTGAAGATAATGTATTGCAGGTTGTAGCCGAGCACAGGGCTATTGAAGATAAAGTATTGCTGATTGTAGCCGAGCACCATAGGGCCATTGAAGATAGAGTATTGCTGATTGTAGCCGAGCACCATAGGGCCATTGAAGATAGAGTATTGCTGATTGTAGCCGAGCACCATAGGGCCATTGAAGATAGAGTATTGCTGATTGTAGCCGAGCACCATAGGGCCATTGAAGATAGAGTATTGCTGATTGTAGCCGAGCACCATAGGGCCATTGAAGATAAAGTATTGCTGATTGTAGCCGAGCACCATAGGGCCATTGAAGATAAAGTATTGCTGATTGTAGCCGAGCACCATAGGGCCATTGAAGATAGAGTATTGCTGATTGTAGCCGAGCACCATAGGGCCATTGAAGATAGAGTATTGCTGATTGTAGCCGAGCACCATAGGGCCATTGAAGATAAAGTATTGCTGATTGTAGCCGAGCACCATAGGGCCATTGAAGATAAAGTATTGCTGATTGTAGCCGAGCACCATAGGGCCATTGAAGATAAAGTATTGCTGATTGTAGCCGAGCACCATAGGGCCATTGAAGATAAAGTATTGCTGATTGTAGATGAGCGCTAGGGCTGTTGAAGATAAAGTATTGTAGATTGTAACTGATCACTATAGGGCTATTGAAGATAAAGTATTGTAGATTGTAGCTAATCACTAGGGATATTGATGATAAAGTATTGCAGATTGTTACCGAGCACTATAGGCAATTGAAGATAAAGTATTGCAGGCTGTAGCCGAGTACTATAGGGCTATTGGAGATAACGTATTGACGATTGTAGCTAATCACTAGTGATATTGAAGATAAAGTATTGCTGATTGTAGCCGATCACTAGGGCTATTGAAGATACAGTATTGCGGATGTAGCTGATCACTAGGGATATTGAAGATAAATTATTGCGGATTGTAGCCGAGCACTATAGGGCAATTGAAGATAAAGCATTGCTGATTGTAGCCGAGCACTATAGGGCAATTGAAGATAAAGCATTGCTGATTGTAGCCGAGCACTATAGGGCAATTGAAGATAAATTATTGCGGATTGTAGCCGAGCACTATAGGGCAATTGAAGATAAAGCATGGCTGATTGTAGCCGAGCACTATAGGGCAATTGAAGATAAATTATTGCGGATTGTAGCCGAGCACTATAGGGCTATTGAAGATAAAGCATTGCTGATTGTAGCCGAGCACTATAGGGCTATTGAAGATAAAGTACTGCTGATTGTAGCGGAGCACTAGTGATGTTGAAGATAAAGTATTGCAGGTTGCAGCTGATCACTAGGGATATTGAAGATAAATTATTGCGGATTGTAGCCGAGCACTATAGGGCAATTGAAGATAAAGTATTGCTGATTGTAGCCGAGCACTATAGGGCTATTGAAGATAAAGTACTGCTGATTGTAGCCGGGCGCTAGTGATGTTGAAGATAAAGTAGTGCGGGTTGTAGCCGAGTACAGGGATATTGAAGATAAAGTATTGCTCATTATAGTCGAGTGCTAGGGCTGTTGAAGATAAAGAATGCAGGTTGTAGCCAGCCACTAGGGCTATTGAAGATAAAGTATTGCTCATTGTAGCCGAGCACTAGTGATGTTGAAGATAAAGTAGTGCGGGCTGTAGCCGAGTACAGGGATATTGAAGATAAAGTATTGCTCATTGTAGCCAAGTGCTAGGGCTGTTGAAGATAAAGAATGCGGGTTGTTGCCAGCCACTAGGGCTATTGAAGATAAAGTAGTGTGGGTTGTAGCCGAGTACAGGGATATTGAAGATAAAGTATTGCTCATTGTAGTCGAGCGCTAGGGCTGGTGAAGATAAAGAATGCGGGTTTTAGCCAGCCACTAGGGCTATTGAAGATAAAGTATTGCAGTTTGTAGCCGAGTACATGGATATTGGCGATAGAGTATTGCTGATTGTAGCCGAGCGCTAGGGCTGTTGAACATAAAGTATTGCTGATTGTAGCCGATCACTAGGGCTATTGCAGATAAAGTATTGCTGATTTTAGCCGTGCACTGTAGAGCTAGTGAAGATAATTTATTGCTGATTGTGGAATGAGTACGAGGGCTATTGAAGATAAAGTGTTGCTGATTGCAGCCGAGCACTATAGGGCTATTGAAGATAAAGTATTGCAGATTGTAGCCGGACTCTAAGGCTGTTGCGGATAAAGTATTGCTGATTGTAGCCGAGCACTATAGGGCTATTGAAGCTAAAGTATTGACGATTCTATGCCAGTACTAGAGTTATTGAGTAAGAGTATCACGGATTATAGTCTGCAGGCCTACTAGCTCTACTGAATATAATATATTGCGCACTGTGACTCAGCACTAGTGTTCCTGTTGATGCTACAGGATGAAATCCCTTTATATGACCACCCGTGGCCGCAGACGACAAATTAAGAAAGACTTCGCTATAGTTTATCATCGTCAATCAATAAGTCGCTTCTCGTTAGCATAAAAAATAATTACTCTTCCTTATAGAATCTTTCAACAATAAAACCATAATTCAAAAGAACAATTTTGATTAGCTACAGAAGTATATTAATAGTTGTGAGTTGAGGTTGTATAGAGAAAGACATGCGATTCAAACACTTATGACTGTCTGCCGTAGTTCAATTTCCTAAACATCTAAAGATTTTGGCACTCGTAGCGTAAGCTTGCCAAGTTGAACAACGACAGATCCATTGTAATTACACGTGTTTGAACTGTAGGTGACTATCATGGACAATATCGAATGTCAACATAGGGAAGTTCTGACACATCGGTTAAGAAGGCAGATCGTACCGCTCATAACACGCTGACATTACTAAAATCAAACAAGTGCGTGGCTCGTGCCATCTTTGACAAATAACGGATTGAGATTAACAGGTTGAGTGTAAGAAGTAAGTGTTAGTACGGAAGAAGTGTTAGTCTGGAGGAACTTGGAGGTAACCTTGCACTAGAGGTCCCAAAATGGCTTTTTCTTGATTCTGCGTCCTCAGACCATACAGATGAGAAAAATGAAGGGCGCTCACGTGCCATCATTGAGCGTTTGATAAAATATGGATTCTTAGATTTTTCTCATACCACGCACACCTTTTGAAACTAGAATCTTCAGTTTTAACACAAACTTGAATCAATATGCATATCAAATGAAATCCTTCAACTAGAGGACGTCAAATATCAGTAGCATTCATCTATAAATCGTTCATTTATATGATCGCTCATTTAGATTTATGGTTGACTGTAATATATTATTCAAGATTTATGTGTACACGTTGCTGATACAGATAGACATATGCTTGCATCGTGACACATGTGCACACACGCACGCACACACACACACACGCACGCACGTACGTACACGCGCGCACGCACGCACGCACGCACGCACGCACACGCGCGCGCGCACAAGCACACAGACACGTACGCGTGCGAAGACACATGCGCACACCCATGCACACACACACGCGTGTGCGCATAGCGTGTACTCACATGCATGTGTATATGTATAAGTGTGAACATGTGTTTGTATATTTATTTAATATGGCTAGAGCGTGTTGATCTACGTTCGCTTGTCCTGGACATTGGTTGCGAAATAAGACTGAGTGTTAACACTACTATGGTTGTTCTAAATGTTATGAAGTCACATGACACGAAATTGTGTGCTAAGCCATATTATGTAGAATCACCAAGGTAAGTCCATGTTTGTTGTTCGACAACACCTTGATTCAAGGCGATATACTGACATTTGTTTTAATACGATCATTACAACACTCATTTCCACCCTCACATTGACAGAACATTGTGCACGGGCCATCGTATGGTGCATAGCTCTATTTACAGTGTCCGTGGATCACCCATCCATAATAGGATCTAGAAATGGGTGAATGACTCCCTGTAGCACATTTCCAAATACATGCTTGTAACTGGGCTCTATTAAGAGTCAGCTCATGTGCTCGAGTGATTGAAGGAATGTAAATTAGCTTTGGCGCAGAGACCATACGTGCTCTGGCAGTTTTCTGTGTCCAGACCTTGTACCGAGCTTCTGTCATTGTTACTGCCACTGGCTGTCCATAACAAACGGCTATGAATGGATTATCCTCTCCTATTACACCATTCAGTAGACCTGAACTGTATCCAAGGTTGGTAGTTGATCTCCTCGCTGATGAAACTTAACTCTTCATGTCTTGACAATGCCCCAATAATGAGCAGCAGCATATGCTTATGGAATGACAATTTCTAGAGGGGGCAAAAAGAATTTGCTCTAACAACTATTACTTATTATAAGGGTATACCTGGATTTCTGTATAATTACTATAGGTATATATCAACAAACAGTAAAAGACAAACATACAATGCATTGAATATTCTCTTCCCTTTTTGATGACACACAACTTGACTACAATTTATTAAAACTGAGATAAGCTTGAAATGTAAAACAACTGTAGTTGCTGCTTAGCAGTTGATATTCTTCATATTCGATCACATAAAGGTGTCCACAAAGTGTTTCCAGTGTCCCTAGCCATGAAGAGAAAGAACCAGCAGTCATTCTGAAAAGTGGAAGATAGACGGGCTATTCTAGAAGCGCTTCCAAATACCTGTTACATTTAATTTCCATTAGCGCGAATTGTAACAAAATGTTCGAATATAGTGGTAATACACAAAAAGTGTATTGAAAATTATTTCAGGCTTTGTCTTACTTTAAACGTATGCAAATACAGCTATACATCCTGCTGCCAGAATGTTCTTTCTTTAAAGTGTAATATATTTTCAAAGCTTAAGAGCCATAACCACATGGACGAATAGTGAGACATGCATTTCCTTACATACTTGATAATCATAGATATTCAAGACTTTGGTATTGAGACCCCAATCTGAGCATTTTCTTCCAACAACTGGAAAAGGAAAAAAGAATTATACAGTTATTGGCATGCAAGTAGCAAGTCTGCAGAATGTGTCTGGCAATAATTTGTTAATTAACACATTTCAAAATGCAAATGATAGGTGTTCATATTATCCTTCATAATTTGGGTGAAACTGTGTCCCGATGAGTCATAGAATAGATCCATATCCATTTGTAAGCAAAATCAAATGCAAATTTACAAGTACCTGATTTAGGCGCTACGAACTAGGGCCACTACGGTGCTGGCAATCGAATGTTTAAAGAAAGCTACTGCAAAATGATATTTAAAATAATTAATCAAAGCGCAACATAAATAACTGTGTCTGCCTTTCATCATTGAAAATGCTTCAATAAACGTGTCCATGTCATGTTCAAGAACTTTCTTAGCATATGTGCGTTCAATGGTTATTAGAGCAATTGTGTTTTTGCTATTGGACCTTTCCATTTTTAGCTATGCCCCGCCCATCACTAGCTAAGCTCCACCCACACCGCGCCGTGTTGGAATTGATCGATCCCCAAATGCCTTAGCTATCAATTTTCTGAAAACTTATACAGGGAAGCTGTTGAATATTTTGTAACTAATTTGACTGGGTGCTGTTGCTACCTATGGCAGCAACAGCGCCCAGTCAAATTAGTTTCAAGATATTCAACAGAATATTTATTAAATAGTAAAAGCAAACAATTTGTACAACAACGCATATACCGTCTTCAAATATGCGTTCCTGACGTACTTATCGACGTCATTTATGACGTCATTCATTATGATGTCAGTCTACACATCACGCAGTTCATTATGACGTCATATTATGGGTGGGTACTCTGGAAAGGCGAATTGTGTTTTGCAGGTATGGCTTCTTCATGAACAAGGCGCTGAGGGTACATTCTGCTGTACACGCGGTTGCAGGTATCACTTCTTAAAGTTAAATGCAAAATTAGTGTCTGTGAGCCATTCGAGTTTGAATCTTTATTCTCGGCCGCCATGTAGACCTTTATGTTTCAGAGAAGCATTTCGCATGGCTGCAATAAGATCCAGCTTCTGATACTTACAGAGACATTTGGTACTTGATAATTCGACCTTCAAAGCACACAAGACAAGTACAATTTAAAAATCACAAATTTTCACCAACAAAGCCCTGCTATCAGTGTAAATCTTGGCAGTTTTGTCTTCTGCTAAAGTCCGCAGAGCCTTGACAATTCTTTCTAATTCACCATGGATAGCTTTTACGGCTTCTCAGTGACAGGACCCGCGCGTTGCATGTATAAGGGCTTTCCCATCATTTGCTATACTATTGAATATAGCGTGGCATTTGGGCTCGCTTCAAACACTTGTAGAGATTTTGGATTTTAACTTGTCAGAATCCATTTACCTCTGATCAGATTGATCTGCCCTAAAATATACTATATTTTGCCCTAAAATTCCCAACTGCGTAGTGCCAAGGCGGGTCAATTACCATTACAACACCGCAGGTAATTCCCACCAGGAATTGATCTCGCCACATCACCACCAGCCTGTGTTGGAACTTACCTAGCGGTTCTGCTTTCTGCTGCATCTCAACTTCCAAGTCAGTTAGCTAGACTTTGTCTCTTTCACTGAAATGGGCATGGTCAGATAGAGTGAGAGAGATAGAGAGAGAGAGATAGAGAGAGAGAGAGAGAGAGAGAGAGAGAGAGAGAGAGAGAGAGAGAGCGAGAGAGAGAGAGAGAGAGAGCTGATGTCGCATGCTTGCCTCTTTTTCTCTTGACGACAGAGTCGCACCTTTGATGCTGTAATCTGCATATCTGTCAAAAATTAAATGAACGTTGGCATCCTTTGCGACATTTACAACAAACTTGAAAATATTATCAACAAAATCTGGCACTCATCCATTTGTCGACCAGTGAACCACCCTTAGTATCGCCGATCCATTAATTATAACTGCTTCTTACTGAGACGTATATTTGCAACTGTCTTCTAAGCGTCGATTTAACCGTTACTAATCTCATCTCATCAATTGTAGTGAATATAGATGTGGGCACTGGTGCCAATTCATATACTTGAGAACATCATCGAGATTCACATCTCTACCAGAAGCTTGGAGGCCAATGATCCGCGAATAGATCAGATTCGTGTTATATACATTTGCAGACCCACATTATGCATGCTTCTTCATCATATATGGTGTGCACTTGCTTTGAAATTATGGATCGTAATTGCGATCATGCTATCATGCGGATTATTGGAAGGTTACAGTGAGTCAATCGATTCTTCAAATTTTCGCCTGATACTGTTGCCGTCCTTGACATCTGCTCGTAGATTTCTCATCAGTGACCATAACATATATGACCGTTGCCAAAATACTGCAGGTATCAAGACTTAATGTCCACGTTTTCCGAGTGTTTGTCTGCAATGTGATGTCAATAACACCAAATGGTCCAATGTTGTTTCGATCATCATATCTGTCAACATGCAATTTTCGTACCGGGATTATGACCTCTACGTTGAGAATCTTTTGGAGTACAGCTAATGGCGGGTTCTCAACTGACCGCAGGTAATAAAGGCCATATCGAACGTAATGGACCTTTATATTTTTAGCCATGCCCCGCCAATCACTGGCTAAGCTCCACCCACACATCGTCCGTGTTGGGATCGACCGATCTCTGAACTCCCTGACTATCAATTTCCAGAAGACTATACAGGTAAGCTATTGGATATTTTGAAACTAATCTGACTGGGTGCTGTTGCTGCCTATGGTCAAATTAGTTTCAAAATATTCAACAACATGTTTATTAAACAATAGAGACATGGAATTCTTACAACGTGTCTGACTATTAAGTGTTAAAATCATTTATTACGCAGTGATTAGGATGCCATCCTCCACACCGCTTAGCTGATTATGACGTCATATGGCGCCATCATTCTGGAAATGTCTATTATGGAGGCCAGCTGGAAAGAAGCAGGGTAGCATATACCTCAGTGCAAGTAGATGGAGTGGCACGTTCTATTCCTTCTCAGCTCAACAGTATACCATCATTAAAGCGAGTTTTATAAACATATCAACCCAGAGCCTCGTTGTCTTGCTCTGACGTGCTCGTTCTTTTTTTTTTTTAAATTATCATGATATCGTTAGAGTCAATGGCTTCTCGTTCTTTTACACTTCTAAGAAGTCCCCCAACGACCACTCACAATACTCCATAGTTTTATGGAAAATCTTCCCCAATAATGGAATACTTTGTGGTCCACCAAATTAGCTGTTCACAATATCTGATAGTCCAGTTTCAGACATTAATGTCCCTATACATCCAACGAAACTCATGATGAAGGGCATACAACAGAGCCATAAGATAACGTGCGCGAAATGTAAATTAGAGCATTATCTTCTCCAGGGATGAGTGCAGAGATTCCGCGTGCTGTTAGCTACCCTCCATTCTTCACAAGCTTTCATTTGATATGAATATTGATAGAGTCTGTGATAAAAAGAAAAATTAAATTTTTTTTTTCATGAGGAAAGGTGGGCGTGTAATGCTATGTAAAAAACCAAAAATACATTTTCTCAAAATGCTCTAAAGTTTGGCACCCGTCAGTTTGTTTATCTCTCTGATCTGAAGATGCAAAAACAAGAAAAAAAAACCATTATGAGCCCACACGTGCAATGTTCACCTAAAAGTCGCGATTTGGCAAGACTATGTACATACGTTTCCATGAATGATTTCTTGAAAAATATTCGATGGCTTATATAAAGTTTCAAGTTTTAAGCGAACTTTAATTACACCCAGATAACAGTGTGACATAGGGGGCTTATATGAGGCCGTAGTTAGAATCTTTACATCATTTTGGAGCTCAGTTAAATTTAACTTTAACTTAATTAGTAAATATGTAGTAGTAGTAGTAGTAGTAGTAGTAGTAGTAGTAGTAGTAGTAGTAGTAGTAGTAGTAGTAGTAGTAGTAGTAGTAGTAGTAGTAGTAGTAGTAGTAGTAGTAGTAGTAGTAGTAGTAAGTAGTAGTAGTAGTAGTAGTAGTAGTAGTAGTAGTAGTAGTAGTAGTAGTAGTAGTAGTAGTAGTAGTAGTAGTAGTAGTAGTAGTAGTAGTAGTAGTAGTAGTAGTAGTAGTAGTAGTAGTAGTAGTAGTAGTAGTAGTAGTAGTAGTAGTAGTAGTAGTAGTAGTAGTAGTAGTAGTAGTAGTAGTAGTAGTAAGTAGTAGTAGTAGTAGTAGTAGTAGTAGTAGTAGTAGTAGTAGTAGTAGTAGTAGTAAGTAGTAGTAGTAGTAGTAGTAGTAGTAGTAGTAAGTAGTAGTAGTAGTAGTAGTAGTAGTAGTAGTAGTAGTAGTAGTAGTAGTAGTAGTAGTAGTAGTAGTAGTAGTAGTAGTAGTAAGTAGTAGTAGTAGTAGTAGTAGTAGTAGTAGTAGTAGTAGTAGTAGTAGTAGTAGTAAGTAGTAGTAGTAGTAGTAGTAGTAGTAGTAGTAGTAGTAGTAGTCAGTAGTAGTAGTAGTAGTAGTAGTAGTAGTAGTAGTAGTAGTAGTAGTAGTAGTAGTAGTAGTAGTAGTAGTAGTAGTAAGTAGTAGTAGTAGTAGTAGTAGTAGTAGTAGTAGTAGTAGTAGTAGTAGTAGTAGTAGTAGTAGTAGTAGTAGTAGTAGTAGTAGTAGTAGTAGTAGTAGTAGTAGTAGTAGAACCCACTAACCAATTACGTTCACTAAATAATTGTCAAACGAAACTGTTCGGGAAATCATGTTTTAGAGACGATCGAAGGAACTGTGAGGTGCTCTGTCCTATCTGCAATAAATTGCATTTATTGGCGGGATAAGATGATGCTGTTATCCTGATGAACAGACGTTCTTGGAGAATAAAGAGACTCGGATGACGAACAGTCTTTTATTTGCTGTGTTGTCCTCGCGTCAAATGAACCATACAGAATCAAATTCCATCGGGACAGTGAAGAAGTCAATGGTTAGGTCTAGAGGGTCCAGAACAGAGTTCGCACAACGATAAGAGCATAAAGTGACAATATCAAAGCTTTCGACGAGACTGGTCCAAAAACCGTCACCATGCGCGCGCCTATTACACCTCGCCCGCGGCGAAGCCAGCAAGATTAAAACTAGCAATCTGGAGTCAATACTTTAGAAAATTTAGCGGATCAAAAATTGTGTTATCCGGCGTTGTAAACTGGATTGAGCGTGCACATCCTCAGGGCATGAGACCCCCAATACACTCCCTAATCGGTACAAGCACTTATTGGCGGTAGAAGGTGTTTGCATGGCGCACTTCAAGGCAACGACTCGAGTAGAATCTTGTACGGTGGTTATGAATCGATCTACGAAGATTAAACGCTTTATATATTTGGTGACATTATGCAGTTTTGGCGTCCAAATACACGTGTAATTGTGGATCACGGACTATGAAATATACGAATAAAAGCATTA
The DNA here is from genome assembly GCA_034401795.1 of Chaetoderma sp. LZ-2023a. NCBI lineage: Eukaryota > Metazoa > Mollusca > Caudofoveata > Chaetodermatida > Chaetodermatidae > Chaetoderma > Chaetoderma sp. LZ-2023a. The sequence continues at coordinate 162,321,329 of CM067373.1, read as the reverse complement.
GTCGATTAATGTGTACTTCCTGTAACAACTATCACTCTCATGACCGCTAGCAGCAGCACCACCGCCGCCACCGCAGCCGCCACCACCACTACCGCCACCACGACCGCCACCGCCGCATCCACCGCCACCACCACCACCACCACCACTGCACCTCCACCGCCGCCGCATCCACCGCCACCACCACCACCACCACCGCCGTCACCCGTCACCGCCATCGACGACGTCACCACCACCACCACAATCACTATCACCACTACGACCACAACCACCACCGCCACCACCACTACCACCACCACCACCACAACAACAACAACGACGACGACAACGACAACAACAACAACATCAATCACCACAACCACCAGTAGCACCACATTCAGCATAGTCATTTTCAAATGACAATAATTTTAACATCATTTATATGCTTGTGGAGAGAGATTGCGAGTGTGTGTTCGTGTGTGTGTGTGTGCGAGTGCGTGTGTACATTCGGGAGCGACAGTCTACACATGAATGTCGCTGTGATATTGATCAAGCAGAGTTATTCGTTGACAAAACCATAAATGTCTTGGAACGTGTTCTATTTCACGAGTACTTGTCTGCTCGGTGCATAGAACTTTGTATTATCCTGTCTACTCATGTCGTTCCGTGTCAAATGTATCATAGATCGCTGCCACGCTTCGCTTTAACCCTTTGAACACGAAGGGTTAAAATACCAAAATCCGTTACAATTTAATACTTATACTATTGGATATTTTGAAACTATTTTGACTGTGAGCTATTCCTGCCTATTGCAGCAACAGATCCCTGTCAAATTAGTTTCAAAATACTCCACAGTTTGTTTGTATAATTACCGTGAAATTGAGATCTGGGAATTCAAATTAATATTTATCAGAATCAAAACGCTAATACCGTCTTTCACTATTTCAGTCAAACGGTATCTCAAGCCTTTGCGTAGCTGACGTTTAACTACGATATGTGTTGTATAATATTCACGCCATATGGCAGACGAAATAAGTTCATAATGGGCTCTATGGTCGCGATTATATAATATATTAGTTAATGCTGCGGCTGAATGCGACTAAACAACATTTTCAATGCATGGTCGGCCAATTTATATTTCGTTATTCACGCATCCATAGAAAGTATAAGCATATATTATATTTGTCATGCGCAATACACCTTTCCCGCATTTGCGTCATTCCGCCGGGATTTCCCTAAATCAACGCTCAGAGCAAAACTGCTGGCTGGTATAGCCGCCAACAAGCCGCTGACCAGCATTGAGTTATTTTTGCGCTGAAATAATTCGACTTAGATTCATCTAATCACGTGGACAATAGGAGATATTTTAAAATTGCAATCAACTGTATTAAATTTTACAAAACTATAAAATCTAATACAGAAATGTATAGAAAATTGGCTTAGCTTTCCAATGAGGTATGACTTCAATAATATTATGAACATAATCTTTCATACGCAACGCTTAAAGTGCACTGTATCTGATTCCCATAGTAAAGTAATGCTGTTTACGAAGGCGTCGGCTATAGCGGTTACCAGCCGGAAGTGGTATGCGCGATGCATTCCGGGAAGGTATTTCCCCAAAATACGCTAATGTGGGAAAGGGGAAAGGTTTATTATCGTGCATCATTTCGACCCCATCGCCACCTCTAAAACAGGATCACTTTGGTTATTATATTAGTTCATATATTCGAAAGTTTGCCACATGATAGGGCTGACACTGAGCTAATAGTTCGGCATTTATACTGTCGCTATTGAGATTAGAGGAGACACCCCCTAGGTCGTTACTTCATATTTCTCCACACACGTGGCATTTTACCTTTCGGTTGGTGAAGCGCTACTACTAGTTAATGATCATATACTGAAGCACGTGGTGGGGCTGGGTGAATCTTTATTGCTGTGTACCTCTAAGCTTAATCTGATCTAGTCCACGAGGTGGAAGAACCACTACGATCTAATAAGTCAAATAAGGATCTATGTTCCAGGGTTGGCGGCCATGTACAACATACGGTCATCCAACGATTGAATATTCTTGTCATGACTTAGCAGTCGGTCAGTTTTGATAAGTGCCTGCTAGGTTCATTTATACATAGCTATGGCACAGCCTTCCTTTGCAAAACCAACAATTGGTCACAATAGATTATTCGAAGTAAGGCATGTTTAGTGCCCAAATATATTGCATCCTTGATTGTGGGTGGACTTCTGGGAAGGGGGGGTGGGCGCTTTTCTTCAAGATCCTGATCATGTTCGTTTTTGTTTCAGAACTAGACACAGCAATGTATGACAGGATGCATGACCGACATTTGATTTGATGAGATGTAAACAAAGATAAAACCGTTTCATGCGCAACCTAATAAACTGCAGTTGTTGCATGTAGGATCAAGACATTAATCAAATTACCTTTAAATTCTGTAACTAAATGATGTTTTTAAAATAGACATACCAATTCACAGAATAAACGCGGGAAGATATTTACTTCTTCATAATCACCGTCATTGCTTCCAACTGTATGCAGATATGTAATTTCTCCAAGTTTAATAGTAATTATAATACGCATTGCCCCTGGGCGCAACCTGTCTGGAAAGTAACCGTTTGCGTAGCGTGGAATATGCTTATTCGCTCGAATGACTCGACTGCCTTCTCAATGATATCAATATTATCAAAGGCAAATGGTTGAAAGACGATATGTACAAGCAGATGTGTATTGAAACATGTTCAGCATATATGTAGATTACCTTTCGCAATTGTTGTATCAAGATGCCAAACTTGACCATGGCTCACGCCGTGGACATCTTGGTGCACCAGCACAGTTAACGATTTTCACCCTGTTGCCTTTTGAATGGACCTTTCCATTTTAGCTCATCACTAGCTAAACTCCACCCACACCTCGCCGTGTTGGAATTGATCGATCCCCAAATGCCCTAGCTATCGATTTCCTGAAAACTGTACAGGGAAGCTGTTGAATATTGTGTAACTAATTTGACTGGGTGCTATTGCTGCCTATAGCAGCAACAGCGCCCAGTCAAATTAGTTTCAAAATATTCAACAGAATATTTATTAAATAGTAAAAGCAAACAATTTGTACAACAAAGCAACCGTCTTCAAATATGCGTTCCTGACGTACTTATCGACGTCATTCATGACGTCATTCATTATGATGTCATTGTACACATCACACAGTTCATTATAACGTCATATGATGGGTGGGTACTCTGGAAAGGTGAATTGTCGTGGCAATTCCTGTATGTTTAGACTTTTTCGTTTTGGAACAGCATCGACAATACCATGTATAATGATCAGAGCAGTTCGTCCACTGAACTTGTTAAAATAGCATACAAAAGTCTCTCGGTATGCTATATTTCAATAGGTCCATCTCATTCAACTGTACGTATTAAACTGATGAAAATATAAAGACTACTTTGATGAGCGATGCACAAATTTTAATCCCGTGCATCTCTTTTGTTATACTTCTTGTTTTATGAGCATCATGGTGTATTGCTGCAAGTGCCCCAACTCGACATTAGACTCTTTATTGGCAGTGTTCGCTAGCTCGCCACTTGCTTTCTTCAGGGAATGTATTTCCATTGTAAATGGCAATACTGAATATGTAGCTTAGCCTCGCAAGTATCTATTCGTGATGTGAATCTTTTTCAATTTCTTTTTAAAGCCATGTTTTAATATCCTTGTAGTCTCCGGCTTCTATGCCTACTAGGCAGGAGAGAAGCTTAACATACCGATCCCAAATGCCATAAAGACGTATATGATACCGTGGGAAACACGGGTCAGTTTCCTTGAGTATCCGGCCTACGTAACAGTGCCCAGTCAAATTAGTTTCAAAATATTCAACATAATGTTTATTAAATTGATGTCGTCCTACACGCCACATAGTTGATTGCGACGTCATATGATGGGTAGATAAACGGGAAAGGTCCATTCAAATAGCAATGTATATTTTGAGTCAGTATAGGTAATGGTCGGGACAGCAGAGCTCTGGTAGTCTGAAATAAATATATCATAGAAATCCTAAGTGGATGACCGTAAGTCAAAAAGTTCCTTTTTGCGTAATGGTTGCAGCCTTGCCAAGGGACAGTGCATCAGTATCACTATCATGGTCTCGGGCTTTCTTCGTTGCATGCCCGATATCAGATTCGAAGGCAAGCATAACATCTCTTACTTTGCTATGCGCCTTTAGTTCTTGTACATTAAGCAAATCTGTAGAATGACCTCATATGACAACTTTCAAACCTATCTGTAACAGTCGTGACGTCTATAAAGTCACAAGATCTGGCAGTTTAAACACAGGGCTATAGTTGAGTCTTGGCGTGCCTCTTTAATATATGAAACTAGTTCAGGAAATACTATGACTACCGAGTAGACCTTTGAGAAATTGAAACTCCACTAAACTTCGCCCGTGTTGGGATCAATCGATCCCTGAACTCCCTGACTCAATTTCCAGAAAACTATACAGGTAAGCTGTTGAATATTTTGAAACTAATGTAACTGGGTGCTGTTGCTGCCTATGGTTAAGTGTTGGTGACGAACTTAGCTAAATCATTCATGGTGTAATTGATTATGACGTCATCCTACACATCACGTAGTTGATTATGACGTCATATGATTGATCGATAAACAGGAATCTTCGGTTGGTGTTATGGTAGTGAGAATCACTCAAATGTCCTGTGATAAAGCATCAAAGCGACACCACAATCGCTTTTAAAAGGGATTCGGTGAAATGCTAATGACAACAAATTCTGTCATAAATCGATAAAAATACAAAGTGCCAAAAAGGTTTCGGAACTCATCAATTCTGAGCTGAGAGAACAGAACTACAAGCTTAGCAAAAGACAATTTAATCAAACAGAAGACCCCGCCTTCTCAATCAAATCTTGGTCGTCGTGAGCTGTCCCGCGGGCGCGTGGACCATGTTTGACGCATGCGCGTCCGTATTTTACATTATCCTCGAGCGGGATTCACTGTCTCGTCAAGATGGCTGGCACTATAACCGTATTATTCTTGTTCATCATGTTGGCGAACCTGTCTATAAAGGCTACCCTAGAAAACTAAAATATATGTCACTAAAGACAGCCGGTCTTCTATTATAAGTCGACCCTCGTTTAAAAGGTACCTTTTGGGACCACAGGATGGCGAATCTCGAGACACAAGGTTCTTAATCTCCCGCCTCAAAGGACCACCATATATTGGCACAAAAGCCATGTTGTCCTGATTGACATGTGTGCCAGTATATTGATACATTTGTGTCGATTGCCTCCTACAGCGACAAAAATGACGATATTGTTCATTAAGAAATGGCGGCCATCTGCACCCATGATGTTAATCCGTCTCTTGTCGCGCGGGGAGACGGTGCGGTTGCTGTCCGGTAGATGGCGCCGCTGGACGTGTGCCGCTTGGTGAGAGAGAAGATGATATGGAATGATGGCGTAATCTGCAATCATTCGATAGTATGAGATGTGGTTTACCATGGCACATATTGCTGATATATATGGATATTAATGAACACGCTGTGATTATATAATGATGCGATTTACATACAATCTCTGCGGTAGATCGGAGCATGCGGTCTGATTAATCTGTTTAGCGCCATGCCAAAACTTATTTAGAAGCAAAACACCTTCGCAGTCATTTGTATCCGCTGTGCATGGCAATCAAAGTAGTGTCTTCGCGGACTGTAATTCGCTCTTGTGTACCGTCAGAATTTGAGTGGACAAATCACCGACTACATAATATTATTTATCATGGTATTAACGTCTACGGAAATTAAGTCTAATAGCATTGTTGGTGTTCCATGTATAGTTGGACCAGTTCATTTTCATCAACGCCATTTCTACAATCTTCCAAATAGACCCATACGTCTGTCACACGTGTGATGGTCCGGCAAATGTAGTATTTTATTTAATTACCTCATAATTAGGCCTATGTATTAATGGCGTCATCATTTATTGTTGACCAGCATCATTTTTTTTAATTTGAAGGTCATGAAAACCCGGAAGGATAAAACAAGGTGTATTTACCCGTAAGAATACTAGATAATCTTTGTGATATAAATGGCATTTTTGTAAACTACTTTACGGGAATTACCGAACACGTTCCGGAAATATCCGAGTATCTGCTAATGCGATATTTCCATGTTAGGGAAGGATTAATGCGGATTGCGGTGATTAGAACATAATTGGTTTACTGCCATCTTCGCCTTCATCATGCGTATAACAATAGCCCAATAGATAAAATCCCGCGTGATGAAACACATCGATCAATTCAACATTCTTAGTTTCAAAATAATTCAAGGGGCGAAGAGTTAGCAAACAGGTGGCCCAAGAACTCCGTCGCGACTTAACACGCCTATACCAGACCAAGTTCTGAAACAAAGCCATACGCATAAAGATAAGCAGATATTGCTTAGCATTAAGGGAGTTAGTTACTGATGGAGTCAGAAACACCCACACGTTAACGGAATACTCCTGGATTGAATTTATTTAGCCTAAGCAAATACCGGAGCGAGCGTATATAAGTGGTATCCAGGGAATATGTCTTCTACAGACACGTCTCACCGAGGATGGTGAACATGACAGGGCGGCTCACTGTACCTAGGCAGTGGAGAGTCTATAACGGGCGCTGTGTAAGACATCAAGAATGGGTCAATATTAACGAGTGGTCGCTTAATAAAGCTTTTTGGCCCAGGTATATATGTTTTATATTCAAGTGATGATGGCTCATTAAGACATGTGGTCATACGACCGCCTGCCTTAAATACATTCTCAATTCTCTTGGTGCCAAATGCTGGTGTTCGTACTAGATAGGTTTCGATGTATCAGTGGAAGACCACCCAGTCCCTGCCCAGCAGGCTGTCGGTGATGCTGTGCGTGATAATCTGTGAATGGCAAGTCTTACTGCCAATGTTTTGACATGATGACTCAGAACTGGAGGATTCGTACGGAAACATGCACTTCATGCACCGCAAAAATCATTAAAAAGTTAAAACATTCGACAGATTTTCAACTTATTTTGCGGTTCCCCTTACATAAAATGTATTCTGTTTTCGTAAAATGTCAAAATACTACAGTTTGACGTATAGTAGCGATGTGCTGAAATAGCGAAGTGATGAGAACAAGCGCGTCGAGTGCACTAGTAACCTCTTTATTAGCACGTCCAATTCTCAGTTAACAACTTTTGTGGTAGCAAAGCCATAAAACCCTCAAAATACTGCTTATATTAATCAACCCTTTAATGATCATTATCTGCCAGGAAAATTTAAATTTTTGCTCAGTTAATGTCCATTTGCCGGCTAAGAGAAGGCAAATGTTATAAATATACCTGGAATTTACAAAATAACCTTCTGTTAATGCGCTGCAAGTGAATGTCTCTGAAAACCATGGCAGCGACTATCGTCGTCGTTTGAAGATTTAAAGGTCAATGGTAAAAAAGGCTTTTGCTTAATCAATGTCCATTTAGGGGGCAAGAGAAAACTTTTTTTTTGTTGAAAATTTACTGCTGGAATAACACAGATGCAAATGCAAATCTAACAAACCCCATGCAACCATCATCGCCGCATTATGCATTCGAATGGATTGAATCTAACGGGAGAGGAACGCGCATCGTATTGAACAACTGGCACTAACGACGGATACCAGAGATGTAGAAGTGGTGTTATTTAGTATAGTATTAAGTATTATTTTCATAGCGCCACTACTATTGAATTACAATGCACTCAGGGCCACGTGCACTCACCCACCTACCCCCACCGGTAGGGCTGTTAATATTTTTACTTACCTGCCGGTGGCGGAGTGATCCCATTTTCAAGAGTTAACTCCCTTGAAATGATTGGTGCCCCCCCCCCCCCCCCAACCCCGACGCTCAAATGACCTGATAGATGTTGAGCCGCCCATTGGTAAACTTCATTTTCTTAAATGCCAAATCGAGATCATCAGAACCGTTTTTTCTGTTTTGCCAGTGTGTTCTGAATTAGTTTCTAAGTCTCCGAGTCTTTGCTTCTTTGCAGAATGTGGGAGTACGAGGCTGTAGAAGTGGGTTCCTTGCTTTGGCAAGCTGATTTGCCGTCTCGTTATCTTGGATTCGAAAGTGTGTAGTTATTAACTGAAGCACACCATTGTTGTGCACTTTGACAGTGTTTGTAGACTTTTATACAGCTATCTGCTGGGGTTATATGTGGGCCCAGGCATGATCAACTGTAGTAGAGATAACGAGGCTGCGATAGATACACTATTTTGGCATTGTTTTCCTCTTTCAACAAGATGTAGTGTGGCCTCTAGTCAAATTATCTTCAACATTTTCCAGGCCAATGAGACGGCAGCTCAGAATGATTTTGCAGGAGGTGATGACACCTTCACTCTGGTCTCCTTTGCACCTTCGGGGAAGCTAACGCCATGTGAAGTTTTGTGAACTGACAACCGCGCGCAGGCAATAAATAGCCTGATCACGTCCAATTTTCTTCAACCAAACAACCGTTGTGTTCGACACCCTCGAACAGTTGAGAAGATTGCAGCTGAAGAAGTTTCTACCCCTTCAGCTGCAGAATAAAGTCACTTATCGTCAGCATCATTCGATACAGTGTAGGGTGAGAACGTTATTTCATCAATATTCTCCTGATAACATGGCTTACTGGGAAGGTACTGGAGCAACATCGGGACAATAATTGTACCATATTCTCCGGATATCTTTGACTGGAGGCATCTGATGTGCCACTCAATTATCTGACGTCATAATCAAAATATGTCAATTGTTAAATGACGTTGCAATCAAATGGCGTATGTCTGTCGTGAAGTTGAAAAGTCTGTCACGGTGAATTTACAATTACCACCCCCAGCGCCACCACCACCACCAGCAGCATAACCGGCACCACAATCACCATCAACATCAACATCACCATCAGCACCATCATCATCATCATCATCATCATCATCATCATCATCATTAATTAGCAGCATCTGTATTGATGAGCTTAACGTATACCTTAAGATCAAGGCAGTACACGTGGATTACATGTATCAGCTCAGTTATTGATTGTGGGTGCGTGGATAATGCCGATAGCATAGACAGTTAGTTACTATATGTGTGTGTTACAGAGAGAATCGATTGTACCTTTGTAAGCAAAGTTTAGTAGTGCTGGGAGGAGTGATCGCCCTTTGGTCGATTGAAAAAAACTGTATTTGGTTGGAAAATTGATATTCCATTTTTTTAAAACCTGGAATAGGTCTATATGTCTGCCCGTATGTTGGCATTACCATTCAATGATTCTTTTACAATAAGGACGTTGCTCTGGGACAAGCTTGTCATATATAACCGTAGAAATTCGATACCCAAGATACCTATAGTCTAGCACATTGTTAACGGATAGCTAAGTATATATAAATATCGGTTTTATGCGCATTAACTAAAACAGTCGCAGCTGCCGCCGCCGCCGCTACTACTACTACTACTACTACTACTACTACTACTACTACTACTACAACTACTACTGCTGCTGCTGCTGCTGCTACTGTTGTTGCTGCTGCTGCTGCTGCTGTTACTTCTTCTACTGCTGCTGGTGCTGGTGCTGGTACTGCAATTGGTATTGCTGCTGCCGTCGTCTACGCCGCCGCCGTTGCCGCCGCTACTACTACTACTACTACTACTACTACTACTACTACTACTACTACTACTACTACTACTACTACTACTACTACTACTACTACTACTACTACTACTACTGTTGCTGCAGCTGCTGCTACTACTACTACTACTACTACTACTACTACTACTACTACTACTACTACTACTACTACTGCTACTGCTGCTGCTGCTGCTGCTGCTGCGGCTGGGACTGCGGCTGCTGCTGCTGCTGCTGCTGCTACTACTACTACTACTACTACTACAACTACTACTACTACTACTACTACTACTACTACTACTACTACTACTACTACTACTACTACTACTACTACTACTACTACTACTGTTGCTGCCGCTGCTGCTACTACTACTACTACTACTACTACTACTACTACTACTACTACTACTACTACTACTACTACTACTACTACTACTACTACTACTACTACTACTACTACTGTTGCTGCAGCTGCTGCTGCTGCTGCTACTGCTACTACTACTACTACTACTACTACTACTACTACTACTACTACTACTACTGCTACTGCTGCTGCTGCAGCGGCTGCGGCTGCGGCTGCGGCTGGGGCTGGGACTGGGACTGGGACTGCGGCTGCTGCTGCTGCTGCTGCTGCTACTACTACTACTACTACTACTGCTGCTGCTGCTGCTGCTGCTGCTGCTGCTGCTGCTGCTGCTGGGGCTGGGGCTGCGTCTGCTGCTGCTGCTGCTACTACTATTATTATTACTACTATAGCTACATACATGCGAGTGCCTGGCGATTTAGCAGGAAGGATCGCAAAAAGCGGAAAAGTAAAATATGACGACGACGACGACGACGACGACAAAGACGACGACGACGACGACAAAGACAACGACAAAAACGACGATAAAAACCGCGACAAAGCCGACATTGGTGAAGAATTTTTTTCTACAGCAATAGCAATAGCGTGTAAAACCATAGTATATTTGTCTGTCTGTTTGACGAGACTGGCTTATCGGAAACCTGCACAGATATAGCAAAAGTGTTGAAATTCTCTTTACTTTGAGATCTCGCCAAAAGGCGCATTCTCTGTGCAAACAATTACGCTATTAACGATAAGGTGTCAGTTTGATAGTTAAGCCTCTTTGAGGCCTCATTAACAGGATTTGGAAGCAATTTCCGAATATCAAATTTCTGACATTTTCGACCTTTTCACTAGTTTCGTCTGGGACAGGTGCGAGCTGATGATTATTGCTGACCACTGTCTGCGTAATTTGACCATGCATCGCGGCTAAGCGTGCACACACACGGTAGTGTTAAAAATCTAGGGTTTCCTCCAATTAGCGGAAACTGGCGCATACCTAAGCAAATTGCTCTCCATTCGTCTTATTAGCCGTTGCACGTGAGCAGTAAGCAGGCCGAGATAATCTCAAATTAATATGGAAACAACAAATGAAACAGACGCATTGAATTGTTGTTAAGATGAAATTACCGTGAGAATCAGCTAGTGGTAAAACTAACACATCGTATGAACAAGGTATATATTGCATCTCACAATTTCAGGAAACCGTGACGGAAATGGAGCTAATGTTCCACTTTATCCATCCATCATATAACGTAATAATCATCTACGTGACGTGTAGAATGACATCATGATGAATGACGTCATTGTGACGTCAAGAATGACGTAGATAAGCACGTCAAGAACGCATATTTAAAGACGGACTATGCGTTGTTGTACGAATTGTATGTATTTACTATTTAATAAATATTATGTTGAATACTTTGAAACTAATTTGACTGGGCGCTGTTGCTGCCATAGGCAACAACAGCACCCAGTCAAATTAGCTACAAAATATTCAACAGCTTACCAGTTTAGTTTTCAGGAAATTGATAGTTAGGGCATTCGGGCATCGATCAATCCCAACACGGCGAAGTGTGGGTGGAACTTAGCTAGAGATGGGCGGGGCATTGCTAAAACTTGAACAGTCCATTCACATCGCCCAAGGGACAAGCCTGTTGACCTGGATAGGTGAATATGTAATGCGCCAATATCGAATTTGCGCGGTTGACCAACGGTGCAGGGATCAATATCGAATTTGATATCGCCGCACCCATTGGCCAACGGCGCAGTGACCAATATCGAATTTGATATCGGCGCGCCCATTGGCCAACGGCGCAAGGACCAATATCAAAATCGATGTATTTGGGACAATATGAAACAGTATCAAAGTACACTAATTTCTGTTTCCAATGGAACCTTATTAATGGCCAGCGAACAGGCCGCGCCGATATGAAATTTGTTATTATTCCCCTGCGCCATTGGCCAACAGGCATGCCAATATCAAATTCGTTATTGGTCCCCTGCACCGTTGGCCAATGGTCGCGCCGATATTAAATTCGTTATTAAGCATGCGCCGTTGACCAATGGGTGCACATAAATCAAATTTGATGTTGGCCCTGCGCCATTGGCCAATGGCGCACATTCGATATTGTCGCGTTACAACAATGCTATGTAGCACAAGGACAACAATATGACAGTAATGACGTAAAAGCAAAAGAATTTAAATGTGTAAAATCACATTAAAATGGAAGGATCCGATGGGTCACTCAACTATATTGCGACATATTAAACACGTCACTAGTTAGGTGACGTCATAATCATAATGACGTATAGCTTCGTTATGGAAATCGAATGCCCTATATAAATTGTACGAAATCTATGTCTTTGATGAATTTACAAATTAGTAAACATTCTGTTGAATACATTGAAACTAATTTAATTAATTTGATTGGGGAACGTTGCCGCCATAGGCGGCAACATTCCCCAGCCAATTAGCTTCAAATATCAACAGCTTACCTGTATAATTAAGTAGATAAATTCATTCGAACACGCATAAAAGGAGGGGAGCGGATTTTAGCTTGAAATGGGCGGGGCGTAGCTAGATCTGTATCCATCTATTGCCATACTTTCCTTGTCGTTTCTCTTCCGCGCTCCAAAAAAAATATTTATGGCGTGATCAGACGGAAACACAGAACGTCACGCCTTGTTCTTGTCTAATGATCTGGGCTCAAACAATAACTCAGATCCGATCACATGCAAACATTTGAAACAACAAAGCAACAACAGTACCATATTCACCTCTGTTTCTGCTGGGGTGGTTAGGCCTACTTCAAATTTGAACTGCTTATGAAATATCATAGACATAATTTTAATTTTCATGAACAACCTTACAACAGCAGAATATGCATGTAGGCCGACTCCGTTTCATGCAACCAATGTCACTGTGAACTCAAATCAGGAAGGTCGACCGTATCATGTCGGCACGTAATGAACCTTTCCAGCTTTAGCTATGCCCCGCCCATCTATAGCTAAGATCCCTGAACTCACTGACTATGAATTTCCAGAAAACTTACAGGTTAGCTGTTGAATATTTTGAAATTAATTTAACTGGGTGCTGGTGATGCCTATGGCAGCAACAGCGCACAGACTAATTAGTTTCAAACTATTCGACAGCATGTTTATTAAATAGTAAAGGCATACAATTCGTACAACAAAGTGTAGTCCGTCACCAATGGACCTTTGCAGTTTTGGCTATGCCACGCCCATCTCTAGCTAAGCTCCACCCACACCTCGCTCGTGTCGGGACCGATCGATCCCTGAACTCACTGACTATCAATTTCTAGAAGACAATACAGGTAAGCTGTCGACTATTTTGAAACAAATTTGACTGGATGCTGTTGCTGTCTATGGCATCAACAGCGAACAGTCAAATGAGTATAATATTACTGAATATCATGTGTATTAAATAGTAGACATACAATTCGTACAACAGCGCTTAGTCAGTCACCAATTATGCGTTCGCGACGCACTTACCCACGTCATTCATGACGCCATTGATTATGACATAATCCTACACGTCACGTAGTTGATTATGACGGCATATGATGGATGGATAAACTGGAAAGGGCCATTCGGTATGGAAGATTTATAGATATACCAGTTATTGTAACCATTGCCATAATCCTATATATATATATATATATTGAGCGAATTACCGTGTATTAAACATACATGATAGCGATTTATCTGTATTTAAATATCAATGCAAGCGTTAGAGGTCACCCAAAATAGTTAAATATTGGACGGTTCATCTTAAAGCGACATATATTAATGTTAATAATGAATACCAGCGAAAATGGATTATGTAAAAAGATGTTAGTCATAGTTATTAGAAACAATATCGCATTGAACAATATCGGTCTATATTGTTATTATCTTTCGCGCGATGGTCCTATAAAGGAACCATACTCGTCGGACGGAGAGGAAACAAATCTGTATCACTGTAGTACACAGATCGGCTTTGATATTCATGTGTAGACTCTAGATGTTTTTAATTCCTCCGTATCATTTCCTTGGAACATACGATGTATATTGTTGTATCGCGATTTTAGTGGTGACACGCAACTAGTATAGTTTCTTACTCCATGTACTTTTGAAATTTGTTCCAAGACCTATAATTCAATTTTACCAATGCCAAGATAAATAATTCCTCAACGGAAAGAAATCATGGAGTGATGGCACTGGCACCAGCCACAAAGTGTTATTCAGATACAGCGGATTTATTGCAGGCGTTTTCATGTTTCATATGCAGCAGAAAGGAAAAGAATATATCTATAATGGAGAAATCCAGTTTAAGTTATGCCTCGCCCATCCCTAGCTCGGCAGCAACAGCGCCCAGTCAAATTAGTTTCAAACTATTCAACAGCATGTTTGTTAAATAGTAAAGACATACAATTCGTACAGCAACACTTAGTCCGTCATCAATTAAGAGTTCGTGACGAACTTAGCTACGCCATTCATGACGTAATAGATTATGACGCCATCCAACTTGTCACGTAATTGATTATGACGTCATATGATTGACTGAGAAACTGGAATCCTCCATTGTGGCAAAGTTTGTCACAGTAGTTGCACAAGTCTCACAGTGGCGCAGGGAGGGCTGCTCTCAAAAATGACAATGCGGACGCTCGAAGGCAGTCACGATATGCCACAGTCGCGGGAAATCAGTCAACTGACTCTTAAATGAGACAAACATGTCCAGTACGATTGTCCATCGTGTCCCAAGCGCTGACACACGTGCAGTTCTATGCAAGATCCAAAGGGAGTGAATTAACCTTGTAGCACGTAGCTAAGCGAGTGGAATCTGCTAGCTGGCCTTCACAAAATTAAGATAAATAAAGCGAATGACTCATTTGACTGCATGGTATTTTGCAACATGTGGTGAAAAATAGAAATGGTTATTTGGACCAAAATGGAAAATGAGGTGGAAAATTATTATTGGATCATAAATTGTCAAATCTTACAAGTGGACACGGTTGCTCTTTAAATGCCCACATTGTCTGTAATATCCGAGTATCTCAATTACTACTATGCGTGCGAGCTGTTGAATATTTTTGGAATTAAACATGTAACTATGTCAGATTAATCTTAAAATATTCAATAAAATTGCATAGGCGTAGAAATAGGGAGGTGGGGATAGTTGGGGCTGGGGCGGGTGGTGGTGGCAAGGATCGATAGACCCCATGTTTTTCCTCTCCCATGGTGTATCCCCATAGCCCCCTAGGCTTTGACCTCACCTATAGTTTAGCCCCACAGGTTAAAATACGTTCATATACTCTAGATAGTTTGTCGTATCTGGCATGTGGCTTTGGACATGTTAATCCATATTGGTGTCACGTTTGCTTTATTAGACAACACTGCCTTAGGAACAGCTGTCCATGAGGGTGCTTAACGCCTATTTCTAGACCACATCATCTGGACAGAGAATAATAAACGGTTTAAATAGATGAACTTATACGTATCCAATCTCCTGAAACCCGCTTACAGTGACCATCTTATGTCGCTACGATCTTCTTATGCTATACAATCCTGTTACTAAAGGTCACTGCCATCTTGGCGGCAGGGTACGCTGATTATGACGCTTACGTCTCGCGTGGACGGTTACACTGCTAGTCCAATTATAGACTGGGCACATTGACAACTGTGTTCGGCTTCAAATGATGTAATAAGCAGTATCTAGAGCCCGAAAGGAAATCGCGCGGATTAACGCGAGAAGTTGCGGTAAACATTGATATGGGGTTCATTGAGGCATCGCCACCATCGATCGACTCCTGGCATATTCAATTATGTATACGAGCAGTGCTAATCATTGTAATACTAAGCTGTGCTAATGGGCAAGTTTGTGTAACCACATTCTCGTGTTATTGCCAGGTATCATTTAAACGCATTATCCGAGCCATAACACCAATCGATCATAGATATGATATGCACTAATTGCATGGCGCTACTGTCCACGCATATACTGCTGATGAAGATCGATGCGTGCGCAGGATCGAATGCCTTTCTAAAGAACTACGATATGCTTATTCCGAACCATCACGTTAATTGCCAACAATAATGAGTATGGTAATGTAGCGACCCAATAACCAATTTGGTCAGTTCATAAACCGGCGAGGGCCGCTTTGTATACAGTGCATACTCACTGGTTAATTTATTATCGGCGCACCTGTTTGCACACGGAGCGTGGTTCATGTGCCATTTGGCTATAGACGGTGCACGACCCATATATCAACTGGCTATCGGCGCATCCATTTTCTAAAGGCACACTGTCCATATGCCATTATCAAATTTGCGCCAATATGAAATTCACAAGGCCTTGCCGCTCAGCTGACTAACACTTGCCAGTTTTCGGAGACACTGGAAGGTTGACCTATGTCTGTTTGTCTCTAATGTTGTTCTTTCCTTAAGCCAATATCTTAAAATGGAACCAATCTTCTCGTCCTCATTTGGTAAATGAGTAATTGTAGCCAAACAACGATCATCCATCACGATACATGGGTTCTTCTCAGGTCAAGAGACCTTTTGAATTTTAACGTGCGAAGACGCTTTCCTTATCTTATTAGTGGCAAAAGCTATTAGTTATTTTACTTTGAATTTTCCAGATTTAGCCTTTGAACTTTGAAGCACCAGTCAGTACCATAATTTTAGAATAATCATGCATTTGTAATATTTCAATCTAATTTGACTGGCGGCTGTTGCTAAAACTTCAAAAAATTTCAAATGCTACAAAAGGGGGTTGTTTACACCCGAGCCTTCCAATGTAGACGCAATATGCGCAGTTATATATTATTATAGCATTCCCCACTAACTTATGTAAACAACAGATCGATGGATTCCATCTGTCACACAAGTATTTGGTGCCATACTCAAATAATTCATATGTTAGCTGACGTCACAATCAAAATAACGTTGCTCCTTCATGAAAATCGAAATGTTTGTCACTTAAGTGTAAGCATTTTATATGTCTTTGATAACTTTACAGTTTAATATTGATTACTTTAAAACTAATTTAACTGGAGGGCAGCAACAGCCCCCAGTAAAATGAATTAAAAAAATACTAAACAGTTCACGTGGAGAGTTACCTTGATATTTCGATTCTGAAAATTAAGCTTTCAAAGTTTTAAATCGATTCCAACACGCGTAAAAAAGTGGGCGGGTCTTAGCGGGCAAAGGGCGGGGCATAGTTAGAAATGGATACCTTTATTAATGGCTCCGTTTTACGAAGGCGGTGAATGGAGCGCTGCACTGTAAGGCTTACACAGGCTTCTCAGATTATTCACACAGAGATAGAGAAAATGACGGACAGGGGTGCGACTGGAACAGTCAGTGATTTTAATACACACGTATATATGGAGCTGATGAATAGACCTTTCCAGTTTTAGCTATGCCCCGCCAATCTCTAGCTAAGCGCCACCCACGCCTCGGTTGCGTTGGGACCGATCGATCAACGCACGCACTGACAATCAATTTCCAGAAAACTATGCACGTTAGCTGTTAAGTATTTTGTGACTAATTTGACAGCGCCCAGTCATATTAGTTTTAAAATATTCAACAGAATGTTTATTAAATGGTAAAGACATACAATTCATGCAACGTGTCGGATTATATTAAGCGTTAAAACGGACTATATCGAATCACTCACGACGTCATGATAATGACGTCATCCTACACGTCATGTAGTTGATTATGACGTCATATGATGGATGGATAAACTTGGAAAGATCAATTGTGTAATCACGTGTCCAAGCAGTGATCTGAATGCTGCATATTGAAACAGCATTCAAAAACATCTAGCGGTAATTCATTTCCTCAAGTCTTAAGTCAAGACATCAGCTTATATATGAGACAACATCAGTTCAACAGGCCAACGTACCTGGATTAATGGTTGCCATATCGCTAATATCGTATCATGTTAACAGGGCTGGGTATGTTGTTGACAACGCATATATGCCCTTGCGCAATGCTTAGGATTTGGCCTCCATTCACCATCGATATGACTGGGAAGTGATGCAGCTAGGTTTAATTCATTGTCTTGCTCCTGGCACAGAAGGAAGAATTACATCCGCTTTTTAGTCATTTGAACCTTTATTTAACCCTTTCATGACGAAATTTTCAAAAATAATCTTGTCTCGGCCTGCAAATGGACATTCAATAAGCAAATATTTTTATTTTTTTACTAAATCTAGACATTAAATGGTTAAATAAGCAAGACGCTATCGTAAGAAATCATTATAATGGACCGTTCCATTTTTAGCCATGCCCCGCCCATAACTAGCTAAGCTCCACCCACACCTCGCCGTGATGGGATTGATCGATCCCCGAATTCCCTAGCTATCAATTTCCTGAAAACTATACAAGGAAGCTGTTGAATATTTTGTAACTAATTTGACTGGGTGCTGTTGCTGCCTATGGCAGCAACAGCGCCCAGTCAAATTGGTTTCAAAATATTTAGCAGAATATTTATTAAATAGTAAAGGCAAACAATGTGTACAACAACGCATAGGCCGTCTTCAAATATGCGTTCGTGACGTACTTATCAACATCATTCATGACGTCATCCATTATGATGTCATTCTACAAATCACGTAGACGATTATGACGTCATATGATGGGCGCATACTCTGGAAAGGTGAATTCACTTGACGTCATTAGAACAAGCCAGATGAGTGTATCAAGTGGGATACTCGCTTAACACAATGAAATCGATAGTGACTAATTATGAGCAACTCAATGCCATGTCCCGACGCATAATTAGATGGGAAGTAGCAAAATTGGTATAGGAATAAATGTTTGTGTAGACGTAGATTTCATACTGGAATCAAAGGCACTAGGGTAAGCATACTCCAAATTTAAGATAGTGGTTTTGACAGAAGACAAACGAAACCGACCAGTGTCTGCTGAAAACACTGTAGGAGAACACGGTCCAACAGCTGTCACGCATGCGTGATTGTTGATCCACCGTATGGAGGACAAACTCCTGACAATTCTGAAACTGATATAAAAAGTTAACTGCTTTACTATCACTGTATCGGAGGCAAATTAAAAATTTATATTGTGATTTATATGACCCAGTAGGAAAGTTGAAAGACTACAAAATAACCGATGCCTTAGACGCGTATGTAGCCTGATATATGAATTTGACAGTAATATGTTGTAACGTGTATCAAGTCTTCATTTCCTCACGTTCATGTTGTGACTGCTAGCAGATCCTCATTTCCTCACGTTTATGTTGTGACTGCTAGCAGGGCCTCATTTCCCCCACGTTTATGTTGTGACTGCTATCAGGTCCTTAGTTCCCCACGTTTATGTTGTGAATGCTAGCAGGTCCTCACCCCCGCCCAGCTTATATTGTGACTGCTATCAGGTCTTAATTTCCCCATGTTTATGTTGTGCAGCTAGCAGGTCCTCATTTCCCCCACGTTTATGTTGTGACTGCTAGCAAGTCCTCATTTCCTTACGCTTATGTTGTGACTGCTATCAGGTCCTCATTTCCCCGCGTTTATATTGTGACTGCTGGCAGATCCTCATTTCCTCATGTTTATGTTGTGACTGCTAGCAGGTCCTCATTTCTTCAGGCATATGTTGTGACTGCTAGCAGGTCCTCATTTCCCCACGTTTATGTTGTGACTGCTAGCAGGGCCTCATTTCCCCACGCTTATGTTGTGACTGCTAGCAGGTCCTCATTTCATCATGTTTATGTTGCGACTGCTATCAGGTAATGATTTCCTCACGTTTATGTTGTGACTACTAGCAGATCCGTATATCATTATGTTTATGTTGTGACTGCTATCATGCCCTCATTCCTTATGTTTATGTTGTGACTGCTATCAGGTCCTCTTTACCTCACGTTTATGTTGTGACTGCTAGCAGGTCCTCATCTCCTCACATTTACGTTGTGACTGCAAGCAGGTCCTCATTTCAATATGTTTATATCGGTACAGCTATTGAGTCTTCGTTTCCTCACGTTTATGCCTTGACTGGAAGATAATGGTTCAGACTATTCGATACGTAGGTTTTCAAGGTACTATGTCACACCAAGTAGTCTTATGTGAAAAATAACAGCAAACGTACACTATTCCAGGCGTATTTAGCGCATTTTTATGCAATCTAATGGAACATGAAATGATTTTGCATGTCGAGCGCCCTATCATTGAAATTGACTTGTGCATAAAAACTATGCAACGTGGATGAGTTTTATTTAAAAGTGTAGGTTGTGCCTCGTGAAATGGTGGAACAGCCATTCAATAAGAAGAAGGGCTTCCCCCGTAGCGAAGTATGTCACAACGCATAAACAAATCTCTCGTGACAGCGACGAGTTTATGAATGTTACCCTACATATTTTTCTTCTCCTACTCGCGTGTTTTAGCGTGTTTTCATGTATCAACTTCTTGGTGACACATGATATTGAATCACATGAAGATATTTGTCCGCTAGAATAAGAAAATTCAACAGTATTTACGCGATTGAAAGCGGAAAACAATCCCGTCAAGGGACGTTCGACCCAGGGCCAATTCGCCACGGTTACCGTTGTTATGATGGTACAATTGTAATACGCTGGCGGCTTATTTTAAAGTCCGGGTGATTTCTACGATTTTCCGTGATATTTTACACACCTACGCCAGTAGTATTCTATGCATTGGGTATAAGAAAATGTGGAATATAGGTTTTCTTCACGCTTTGCTTGTAGAATACGCATACACGAGACTTACACCGTCATGTGTCGCTAAGTCAGCCATCCACACAGTCAGTTGGCCGGTCAACCTGTGGGTGGGTGGTTTGGTCTGTCAGTCTGTTTGTCGGTCCGCCACGCATGCAGTCATCTGACCTGTCACTCATGCAGTCAGTCAGTCTGTCACTCATGCGGTCTAGACTGTCAGTCTCTATTCCTCATGCAGTCATCCGATCTGTCACTCATGCAGTCCGCCAGTCATCTGATCTGTTACTCATGCAGTCATCTGATCTGTCACTCATGCAGTCATCCAATCTGTCACCCATGCAGTCATCCAATCTGTCACCCATGCAGTCATCCGATCTGTCATTCATATAGTCATCCGATCTGTCACTCACCTAGTCGCCCGATCTGTCACTCATGCAGTCGGTCGGTTGGTCACTCAGTCGGTTGATCGGTGGGTTACTCAGTCGGTCTGTGGGTAGTTTGGTCTGTCAGTCCATCACTTATGCAGTCATCCGATCTGTCACTCATGCAGCCATCTGATCTGTCACTTATGCAGTCCATCAGTCTGTCACTCATGCAGTCATTCGTTATGTCACTCATGCAGTCTATCAGTCTGTCACTCATGCAGCCCATCAGTCTGTCACTCATGCAGTCATCCGATATGTCACTCATGCAGTCCATCAGTCTGTCACTCAACGTCATCTGATCTGTTACTCATGCAGTCATGTGATCTGTCACTCATGCAGTCCATCAGTCGGTCACTCATACATTCATCCAATCTGTCCCTCATGTAGTCATCCGATATGCCACTCATGCATTCCGTCAGTCATGCAGTCATCCGATCTGTCACCCATGCAGTCCATCAGTCTGTCACTCATGCAGTCATCATATCTTTCACTTATGCAGTCATCATATCTCTCACTCATGCAGTCCATAAGTCTATCACTCATGCAGTCATCTGATATGTCAGTCATGTAGTCATCCGATCTCTCACTCATGCAGTCTGTTACTCATACAGTTGGCAGGGCGGCCGGGCGGTCGGTTGGTTACTCAGTTGGCCAGTCAGTGGGTTTTGTCAGTCGCTGGGTAGGTGTTTTGGTCCGTCAGCCTGTCCATCAGTCCGTCACAAAGCAGTCATCATATCTGTCACTCATGCAGTCCATCAGTCTGTTACTCATGCAGTCATCCTATCTGTCACTCATGCAGTCATCCGATCTGTCACTCATGCAATCCACCAGTCTGTTAATCATGCAGTCATCTGATATGTCACACATGCAGTCTGTCACTCGTGCAGTCGGTCTGGATGTCGGTTAGTTGCGCATTTGGTCGGTCAGTGGGTTTTTCAGTCCGTGGATGGGTGTTTTGGTCCATCAGCCTGTCCATCAGTCCGTCACTCATGCAGTCATCATATCTCTCACTCATGCAGTCCATACGTCTATTACTCATGCAGTCAACCTATCTGTCACTCATGCAGTCATCTGACATGTCAATCATGCAGTCATCCGATCTGTCACTCATGCAGTCTGTCACTCATGCAGTTGGTCGGTCGGTCGGTTGGTTGCTCAGTTGGTCGGTCAGTGGGTTTGTCAGTCGGTGAGTAGGTGGTTTGGTCTGTCAGCCTGTCCACCAGTCCGTCAGTCCTGCAGTCCTCCGATCTGTCACTCATGCCGTCATCCAATTTGTCAGTCATGCAGTTGGTCATATAGTTGGTAAATCACCCGCTCATATGGTCAGTCAGTCCGTCAAGCATGAAGTCAGCCGATCTGTCACTCAAGCATTCAGCCAGTCGGTCCGATCTGTCACTCATGCAATCAGTCAATCCGCCTGTCCGTCAGTCTGTCACTTATGCAGTAATCCGATCTGCCACTCATGCAGTCTGTTAGTCTGTCGGTCATGCAGTCGCTCATCCGATCTGGCACTCATGCAGTCAGTCGGTCATTCGATCTGTCCCTCATGCAGCCAGTCTGTCAGTCAGCCTTTCGTCATGTCTGTCATTCAACATATCTGTCACTCATGCAGTCCATCACACATGCAGTCGGTCATCCGATCGGTCACTCATGCAGCCAGTCTGTCATCTGCACTGTCACTCATGCAGTCGGTCGGTCAATCGGTTAGGCTGTCATTCGGTCGGTTTGTCGGCCTGTCAGCCTGTCCATCAGTCTGTCACGCATGTAGTCATCAGCTCTGTCGCTCATACAGTCTGTCAGGCCGTCACTCATACAGTCGGCCATCTGATCTTTCACTCATGTAGTCAGTCATTCATCTGAACTATCACTCATGCAGCCGGTCAATCAATCGGCCTGCCCATTAGTCCATCACTCATGCGGCTATCCAAGCTATCACTCATGCGGCCTGTCAGTCCGTTTCTCATGCAGTTGGTAATCCGATCTATCACCCATGCAGTCGGTCGTTCGGCCTGTTTGCCAGTCCGTCACTCATGCAGTCATCCGCCATGTGACTCATGCAGCCAATCAGTTCTTCACTCATGCAATCAGTCATCCGATCTGTCACTCATGTTGTTGGTCAGTCATCCGATCTGTCACTCATGCTGCCGGTCAATCGGTCGATCAGCTGGTCATTATGTCTGTCAGTCCGTCATTCAACCAATATGTCACTCGTGCAGTCAGTCGGTCATCTGCTCTGTCACTCATGCAGTAAATCGGTCAGTCATTTGGTCACTCATTCGGTCGGTTGGTCGGCCTGTCAGCCTGTCCACCAGTCCATCACACATGCGGCCATCAGATCTCGGACTCATGTAGTCGATCAGCCCTCACTCATCCAGCCGGTCATCTGATCTGTCACTCATGTAGTCGATTGGTCGGTCAGGCGGTCAGCCTGTCCGTCAGTCCAGCACTCATGCAGCTATCCGAGCTGCTCTCATGCAGTCTGTCAGTCCGTCACTCATGCAGTTGGTCATCCGGTCTGTCACTCATGCAGTCAGTCGTTCGGTCTGTCGAGCTGTCTGTCAGTCCGTCACCCATGCAGTCATCCGCGCTGTCACTCATCCAGTCGGTCATACGGTCTGTCATTCTTGCAGTCTGTCAGTCATCCGATCTGTCACTCATGTTGTCAGTCGGTCGGCCAGGCATTATGGCCGTCCGTCTGTCCATCATTCAACCGACCTGTCACTCATGCAGTCCATCATTCATGCAGTCCGTCATTCTGTCAGTCATGCAGCCGCTCATCGGATCTGTCACCCATGCAGTCTGTCGGTCATTCGATCTGTCCCTCATGCAGTCAGTCGGTCAGTCGATCGGTCAGTCAGCCATTTGTCATGTCCGTTATTCAACATATCTGTCACTCATGTAGTCCATCACTTATGCAGTCGGTCATCCGAACTGCCACTCATGCAGTCAGTCGACCATCTGCACTGTCACGCATGCAGCAAACCGGTTTGTCGGCCCATCAGCCTGCCCATCAGTCCGTCACTCATGCACGCATCAGATCTGTCACTTATGTAGGCTGTCAGTCCGTCACCCATGCAGTTGGTCATCTGATCTTTCACTCATGCAGTCACTCATTCATCCGAACTACCACTCATGCAGTCGGTCTGTCAGTCGGCCTGTCCGTCAGCCGATTACTCATACGCTATCCGACCTGTCACTCATGCGGTCTGTCAGTCCGTCACTAATGCAGTTGGTCATCTGATTTGTCACTCATGCAGTCGGTCGTTCGGCATGTCTGTCAGTTCATCACTTGGGCAAGCATCCACTCTGTCACTTATGCATCCAATCAGTCCATCACTTATGCAGTCAGTCATCGGATCTGTCACTCATGCTGTCGGTCAGTCAGTTAATCGGCCGGTTATTATGTCCGTTAGTCCATCATTCAACCGATCTGTCAATCATGCAGTCAGTCAGTCATCTGCTCTGCCACTCATGCAGTAAGTCGGTCAATCGTTTGGTCGCTCATTTAGTCGGTTGGTCGGCCTGTCAGCCTGTCCATCAGTCTGTCACACACGCAGTCATCAGATCTCTCACTCATCCAGTCAGTCATCTGATCTGTCACTCATGTAGGTTGGTCTGTCAGTCATTCGTCGGCCTGTCCGTTAGTCCGTCACTCATACAGCTTTCCGAGCTGTCACTCATCCAGTCTGTCAGTCCGTCACTCATGCAGTTGGTTATCCGATCCGTCACGCATACAGTCGGTCAGTCAGTTACTTTGTCGGCCTGTCAGTCAGTCTGTCACGCATACAGCTATCCGAGCTGTCACTCATGCATCCCATCAGTCCATCACTCATGCAGTCGTACATCCGATCTGTCACGCCTGCAGTCAGGCGGTCATCCGATCTGTCACTCATGCAATTGGCCGGCCATTCGATCTGTCACTCATGCGGTCGGTTGAAAAGTGTTTCCCCCTCCCATATCAATACCGTATCTATTTGTAATTTCAAGGTAGTCTGAGATGAGGCCAAGAAAAATCAGGATATGATTGCTTTTTAATAATGGAAGTCCCGTAACGAAAATACCACAACACTAATAAGACACACTTATGAATGAACGTGGCTTGCGCTGCCCGTTTTCGTAACAACTGCAATAGTTTGCAAACTATTGTGAACGCGTTACGAAAACTGATAACGCAAGCCACATTCACTTATACGCGGTGCGCGTTACTAGTATTTTTGGCCAGTTTACAACTAATTCACCTATTTTAGTCTACCCTATCATTTCATTGAGTCGTTAATAGTATTTACTGATGATACCTACATCTAATAACATAGCTGATTGACGCCAGTTGAAACCGAAAGCGAAACAAAAATATGTCACGTGATAAGAGGGATACCCCCGTATGAATATTTATGAGATGACCACTGAGTACAATATAAACTAGATGGATAAGATCAGTAATTGCTGTAAAATGCGCTATTTGACGATCGCGGTAACGGTGGAATTACCTCGTTTGAATAGCGGCATTGTGCAAATATGAACTTTTCCTGACTCAATGAGATTATGTATAATATGACATAGCAGCTTTAACCGTTCGTCTACTGTAAAAAAACATCACCATCTATAGAAGTATGCCAAGCGAACGAACCTTGTGTATGCATAGACACCGCAGTTCTTTTTTTAAACGTGTTACTGTCATCCTGCCATCCTACCAGAATCTTGCTGTCAGAGACCAGGCAGGCGTGACACGATTGCAATGGATGAATCCAGTTTTAGCTATGTCACGCCCATCTCTAGCTAAGCTCCACCCACGTTTGACCCGTGTTGGGATCAATCGATCTATGCACTCTCTGAATATCAATTTCCTGAACATTATACAGGTAAACTATTGAATATTTTGAAACTAATTTTACTGGGATGCTGTTGCAGCAACAGCGACCAGTCAAATTAGTTTCAAAATATTCCACATAATGGTTATAAAATAGTAAAAAGATACAATTGGTACAACGTGATCGACTATTAAGCGCTTTCGACGGACTAAATCACGTCATTCATAACGTAATTGATTATGACGTCAGTCTACACGTCACGTAACTGATTATGACGTCACATGATTGACTGAGGACATAGATTCATGAATAGGAATACTGCCGCTTGAGGAAACCCGGATATGTGTAGTCTGGATACACATTTGTGTTCATTTAAATACAGTAATAAAGTACTTTTCGGCCAAGATAGCACAAAGAAAGTGGGCTTTTCCATGATATTCTCTGACATTTCCAATACGCATTGTGTATTCTCAACTGTTCCCGGGTCGTGGCCCGCCTCGCTTCGTCAGTGTACGGCTAATCATTACGTTTCCACTGATTACTCAATGTTCGCTGTAGCGCTTAGTCTATCCGAGATGCCAGCCATAGTTCGCACATCCTGGATACTTGACTAGCTGACGCCTCGCCATCACAAATGACAGCAGCCATGAGTACATGATATTCGCAGAGAATGCTAACAAGCCTCTTTCGCTTCACTAAAACACAAGATGATAGTTTGTTTGTGGGTTCTTT
The DNA here is from genome assembly GCA_034401795.1 of Chaetoderma sp. LZ-2023a. Lineage (NCBI taxonomy): Eukaryota > Metazoa > Mollusca > Caudofoveata > Chaetodermatida > Chaetodermatidae > Chaetoderma > Chaetoderma sp. LZ-2023a. Next base: position 162,294,688 of record CM067373.1, on the reverse strand, counting down.
TGCCAAAAACTGTCAAACTCCGAACTCGCTCTCAATTAGGTTATCAGAGTTAATCAGGCTGGCACTCAATGTGTACGTAACACTGATCAGCCCGACTAATGACAATTAAAGTTATCCGGAGATGACATGAACGCCATTTCGCCAAGTGCGCCGCAACACTTACGAAATATTCCAGCGTACGATTCTTTAATTGTCTGCTTGACCTTGAGTTCCAGAAATCGATGAGCAGTATAGTTCTTCAGTACATGATGCAAAGCTATGTATGCAATGTGCACATATTATTCGACCTTTCATCGGAAAAATATTTTGTTCTGCATTGTACTAATTGTAGCGCATGGTTCAGGAGAACTTGAACATAAGCGTAATGTTGCGTCCACATACGATTTTATTGCTTTAGATTGTAGACTGGGGTGTATAGTCTAGGAATCTGACAGATGGCCCCCTGGGTAACGTTGGGGCACATTTTATGACGTCATTAACTACGCCCCTTTTTGCGAATATCGAATATATGTCGGTCGAGTATAGTTTTCAATGTAATCATATCAAGTTTGGTATCAATTTAATGGCAATGTCACATAGATTGCGGAAATGTAGTTTATAATAAGGACAATCATACATAAACATTAATTTCAGGTCAAGCATCATCATCATCATCGTCGTCGTCGTCGTCGTCGTCGTCGTCGTCGTCGCCGTCGTCGTCGTCGCCGCCGTCGTCGTCGTCGTCGTCGCCGCCGCCGCCGCCACCGCCGCCGCCGCCAACAACAACAACAACAACAATAACAATAACAACAACAACAACAACAACAACAACAACTTCATCATCATCATCCTTATGATCGGTTACACCAGACGTGTCACTCATAGTAGTGGAATTTGCACGCCTTTCGTCTGCTCTACAAGCACAATACGATGTACTTGTCTGAACAACAACTAGACACGTTTCTGGAGCATGGTGACTGTGGCTTACACTACGGGTGAGCAATTACCCTACGACTATGAACTGGAACGTAGATGGTTTTGGTTTTTTTCCTAATTGCCACCCGAAGTTGGATAACCTTGCTCCTGAAGGATTCGTCTGCTCAGTTGCTCTCCATGAAAGCACCGTGGTACGGGTACATTTAATATGCTGTACACAGCTGAATTAATTAACAATGGGAGGGAAACTCCTGGTATTTGGAGGTTGCATCTTCTTGCTGAACAGTGTAAACGTCAAGTTATTGAGGCAAGGCACTATCTTTCTGCCATACAAACACAACAAAACGTCAGCTCCAGCTTTCACCCAGCTGAGCTCTACCATTATATTTCTTCATGGACATCTGTGCAGACAGTTTATAGACCCTATAGACCCAGAAGAAGAGCGCAAGAAGAACAAAAATATCAGAAATTGTTATCAGAATCTGAATTTGCCACTTTTGTGATACGAACTCCAGGCGATAGCTGATTGTTTTTACGCCGACCGATTCATGATGATAAACACATTTATCTCCTATGCAGACCACGATTGCTGGTGCCAGGGTCACACATATACTGAATCAGTGCCATCTTATTTTCGTCCCCTACATGTCATCCTTCAATGGCAAAAGTACTATATTCGAGGGCCACAACGTGTAATAGATCGCCTCATTCCCACCAGATAATTCTACATGTACAGCGCAATGTGAAGCATTGTCAAAGACCGCGAGCTTATGAATCAGGACTGTCCTGTTCCATTTCCGCACCTCTTCATAGTCTTAAAATATTGGAGAAGGAACGGAAGAGAGTTCACATTGAAATATCTCGAAAATCTGGATGTCTCTGCTCTGTGAAATAGGAAGCGGAAATATATAAGCTTTCCATGCCATCTCCAAGCAAATTGAGTCGCGAACATTAACATTATTTTTCAGTACTTCCATTGTCACCACTTAATTCTTCAGCGAAGTACGAAAGCCACCAGTACGTCCAGCCATGAATTTAGCTAACACGCTCTCGCCAATTGCAAGGGAGATGTCCACACTTACCTCATTTGACGCTGTCTAAAGCATCGCGCTTTCTTCGGATTTCTTCTTTCTCTTTGTGACCACCAATCCTTATATCATGTTCCTCATCTATCTCTGCTTCAAACATCTTGTCCACCAAGAATAATAAAGTGTTGCAAACGTGATGAGAGAGAACCGACTCCACAAACTGTTCTGAGGACAATGACAGAGACCATTTCGATTTCTGCTCTCCGAACTGGTTTCTGAATACAGAATTCCAGACACCACTCTGATGACGAGAAACATGTTCTCTCCTCAAACAATAAGCATGTATTCTGCTAGTGGTGCGGCCATGACAAGTGTGTAGCGGGTGATATACCTACCTTAATGCCAGTGTCCTGCTGCGAAGAAGAAATTCATCAATCTCTTCATTGCATACATATACTGAATCAATCTTCTCTTTCTGAGAGTTATCATGACCGGTGGTATTATGCAGTCGACCCACTGACTCGAATCATGCTCGTGATTTCTGAAACTACAAATTAGCTCTCAATGGCATCTACTCTTGTTTTTTCCCCAGATAAAGCAAGATGCACTAGAAGTGCTTTTACTACCATTCGTAAACCCCTGACAGCTTTGGGCCAAGACTCCGTTCAGCATGTGACAAGCCGTTTTGAATGTTGCTTTGTGAAATTCTTCTAGTCCCCTGCTGTCCATCAAGGTACCGATACATGCACCCAATCAATGACATAAATGTATGTATCCCAGATGGCCGAACCAACGATGGTCAAGCAAGTTACACGAGGTCACTGGGTTTGTAAAATAACTTTGAAGATCTGCACATCTGCTGGGATCTGAATATGTGGCATATTGTGCTCCTTGATGCATTCTTCAATGAAGATGATGGTAGTTGCTACCGTGTCAGGCTGTGGAGGAGAGAGAATCAATGAGAGGTCAGAAGACAAATTGAGTGGCATCACCAGACACGCTACCCATTATTCTAACAAAGCCTGTCATTTTGCCAGACCACTCAGACGTGGGAATATCCCCATGCGTACTCTCAAACGACGGAGACCACCCATTTTATATCATAATCTAATACAACCCTAATACTTGCCATTGTTTTATATAAGAGATCAAACGGATTCCCGAGATCGCTTATCCCTATTAAGGGCATATGTTTCTTGTGATAATCAAACTGGTAGATCATGACCGATGACATGTTTGAAGACGTCAATAGAATAATTGATAGCCATAGTTTTATGCTTAATCAATCACCACGGTATTTAATACTGTTTACACTCCACCCTTGATTGAGCTCAGAGGGCCGTGCATGGCCTCAGATTAACATTTTTGCACAATCCTCATTATTTTTAACTAATATTTCCCACAATCTTCGTGTTATTGCCTTTAATTTGATGTCAAGCTTAATATGTTTATCCTGAGAATTGTAGTCATATTCAATATTCGCAAAAAGGGGCGTGGTTAATGACGCCATTTATAAACGTTGCCCAACGATGGTAATGGAACACCCGTCAGATACTTGCACTACACATTCTGCTAAATATTTCGAAACAAATTTAACTGGAAACTGAGGTAGCAACGGTTTCCAGTCAAATTAGTTTCAAATTAATCAACAGCTTACGTGTATAGTTATCTGAAAATTGAGGCACTCTATTTTCAGGGGTCAAAGAGTTAATGGTCGAGTTTTAATCTACATAATCTGAAATCATGTGATCATTGTGTACATCCATTATGATGCCAGACTACAGACAATATGATTAGCATGATGAGTACAGTATTCTGACATTACTACATTCATTTTGAGCCACGTATGTGGTGGTTGTGATTTAGGTTTAGCTTGGACTCAGGCCTTACATCGTGTCGCTTCCGAAGGAATTAGTTTGAAGCAAAAGAAAACTGAAATAATCAGTATAAAAAATGAGCACACTGCATGTAGCTAAGCAATGCTACAATCCATGCATCTAGGACATAAGACATTGTTTCATACTGATGCATATGATCCATTTTCCCATATGCCTACGACGATAGAAAGATGAGCTAAGACAATCTCCTTAACAGATCAAAACGACAAACTCTGAGATCGCGTGACTGCCAAATTGAAATATGCGATAATCATTGTCAATTTACAACCGGACATCTTTCCTCTCAGAATTAAAAGCAAAAGTGTTCCAATTTCCCGTATAGTTATTGAAAGAAAGGCAATACCTCTTTATCGTAATCGTGTTCGATCGACGAGGGAAGAAGTGTCGGTTGGGAGCAGGGGTGGTCTGTAATCCTCGACGGGGAGATACAAGTTTCGTGTTCGAGACGGCGCTGTTCAGATGAGAATATTAAAAGCGTCATCTGAGATGTGATAGGTCACCAGCAATCCAGCGCCAATCCCGGCACTCGCCAGCTGACGGACCGACTAACAGGTTAAATATTTCCCAAAGTATCTGGCATAACGTCTCGACAAGCCAGTGACACACGACTTGGTGTTGAGTATCAGTCCCTGTTTCCATTCCAATCTTTATCCGTAATCTATATGGCCGATGCTTGCCGGTCGCTTGAGACCTCGGCATGAGCTGGAGTCATGTTCCATCTTTTTACATAAAGTGTTTATTGAGACGAGATGAGCAATCCTCAAATGAAATTAATCTGATTGTCTGCTTCACTGTGCCGAAATAAATGAACGCGTCTTCTGCCACCGGTTTGCTGTAGCGCTGGGAACATCGGTACAAGAAAGCATTAAGGCTAGCAACATCATTCGAAATCCGCTTGCAAAGCTTTCTCTGAAGGCTTTTAAAATTAATCCGCCATCATTAAATTTATATCTGAATACATGGGCGGAAGCATAAGAAATGCCACTTGGATTTATAGAAAAACCCCTGTGAATTAACAACTCAGTATCATCGTGGAGAGTAAAATATCCGTGTATTTTGCTGTATTATGGAACACGGGTAAGGCCCATGATGATTATCTATAATTTGAACAGAGAGTTACTTCCCTTGTACTAGGATGAGCGATGTTTAGCTGAAGTTGCGTTTACTGTTTATTTCTGCCTTAATAGTTGGGCGGATATGTAAAAAGATGTTCACTTCTGGAAAAAAGCAGGAAACTTTTTCTATATCTGTTTAAAGACCTGCTGATTCCAGAAAAACAGTGAAACAAGTTGTCAGAAAAAGCCGTTCTGTTCAAATCCACCAAATTCAAGATGGCCGCCAAAACACCAAACATATTCCATAGCTGTCCAAGTAACACACAATCTACGTTTATTTGTGCTCCAAATACTGCTAAAATTTACTTAGCATTTACATAATATCTCTTCATAATTAGCTTATAGTTCCAAATTCAAAATTCCCACAGACTGATTCAAAATGGCCGCTAGCATATTTCTTAGTATTTTTCTGCATATACATTTAAAGGCAAATATCTCTAAGTTATGATCATAGTCAATAAAATTAAATAGACGTGCATAATATTTGAACAGAAATAGCTTATGCAGCTTATTCAATTTGCTGGCTAATTTCAAGATTGGCGCCATAGGCCTACACATGATAGATACAGATAATTAATGAAGTACATATAAGCATTCAAAAATATGCAGCGATTCTTCTCACGTATTACGTGTGGCCCATGAACTAAATTGTAATTCTTCACAAATAAACATTGTAGAACAAGTCAATGCATGTAGATGTATTGACTTGGTATATGATGTCTAATTGTGAATACCAGAACCATATTCCTAGGCCAGTCAGGAATTTCATGGCGCCTGCAAACAAGGATCAGTGCAATGGCACAGTTGAATGCATTTCAAGCTTGCTGTTAAGAATGTACACCTTCCTAAGCAACTTTTCTTGCATAACACAATTTATTGATAATTTAGCTATTTTCCAGGGATCTGCTAGACGTCCTAACGGAAGTTACGGTTTTTCCCTCTCCAGTGAGAAAACCTTCCCTTGTTATTGCGAATCCATGAACAAATAATGCACTAGTTGAGGTGACTCTTGTACCATTTGAACAGACTGGAAACACGTGATCTGGTTTACCTGTCAGGAGATGGTTCTATTTCCTTAGCAGTTTCTAACAATAATTTGCCTATGATATCGGTAGTCAGCCATATCCGTAGATGAAAGCAGGGTTACAGTGTAGTTTGACCGGCACACAAACATGTGCCACTTCAGAATTGGTGAACCTAACTATTCTGGATAACTCGCCAATGGAAACAGCCTGCGACCAGCATAGTTCCAAAACGAGTTCATCATGCTAATCTAGCGGATATAAGAAGATGGAACCGCGTGGGTCTGCCTTTGAGCATCTCTGACTGGTTGGAGCTGATCTGTAGCCAACAACGACCAGCCTTTCGGCCCTATGAGTCAGGAAATGGTGGAATAACCATCGCTTTGTTCGAGTCTGCTTCTTTATAAGAAGGTTACGGCGTGTCATAGTGTTTATAAAGTTGCAACAAATCCGTAAGAGCTCACAGAAAGCTTCTGGTGCGATTAACAACCAGGTATTGAGATATAGGCACATACTTAAGACACAACGCATAACTCCGAAGAAACAGCCGGGCGTCAAGTAAATATAGAATAAAAGAGCGAAATGAACCCGGTCCAGGACGGATAAAGAAAGGCATGGTACCCATAAAAATAAACTGCGTAGAATGTTTCGCTGAATATTATTTATTATTTTGCTATGAAAACCTACAACATTGTTGTTTAAATGTTTTCGCATAAAGTAAGACCATTACTATTCGGTTGTTATAAGCTTTGGAGTCAGATATGTATTTGGTGTTAGCATGTTCTGCATGGCGAAGTCCTGTGTTTGAAATTAGCTCGTGTGCAGAATACGGGTCCTGGTTACGAGATCATAAGCATAAGTATCAAGGAATTGTAGGAATGGAGTTAGCATCTCTGTCACTTGAATCAGGGGTAGGTTGGAGCTTTCTACCTCGGTTTTGGAAGATGGCTATGGAATTCATTTCTTGCATAAAGACGTCAAGGTAGTTGCCATGTCCGGATGTAACTTTTCTGGATACCAACCGTTCTAATCTGTTTATCTTTTATTATGGAAACGCATTGTATATGTTGATCAAGTACTTTTGGCTATGGCATAGACCTGAGTGAGCATATTAAAGTTTTAGGGGATCCGACAAAAGAGGATCGTGCTCACGGTTGACCAGGGGATGCGATAAGCTAGTAGCAATATATCTAAGTCCATTATTTATTTGAATTATAAAGAGTAGTATTGCTACAATCTTCTTCTGTTCCTAGACGTAGCTTATACATCTAGGAACAGAAAAAGACTGCCCGTCGGCATCCCTTTGTCTCGCCCCCTAACATATGCTTAACATTTCATCAACATCTCCTCAACGTTCATACAACATCCGCTCAAGATAGCCGAACATCCATTAAACATATATTCAGTATCTCACACCAACATCCATCAACATCTGCTTGACATATTAGCATCCTTTAATCCCCACCCACAAACAGCCAGTCAATATTCACTGAACCCCCCCCCCCCCCCAACACGTCCGCAATACCCCGTCAACATCTTCTTATCACTCACTTTGGTAAGGACATATTGACGCAATACTGAGGGAAATACTGATATGATACTGAACGGATGCATATTTATGCTGAGGTAGTTGAATGATTATTATCAATATTTCATTAGAAAGGGCTGACAATCGCTGCTACAAAGGGTATTCGAACACTTCCGAATGCCGAGTTTTTAACCCTGCCATCGAGGGCGAATTTCTGTCAACTTTTGGTATAATATGTTAATGTTGCGGACATCGCTGCAGATAACAGTTGCTGTCTATACGGCAGAAACTACATATGATAAAATGAGAATCGCTCCGAATGCGCTAGTAACTGTACAATATCGACATTATAGCATGCAGAGGTACTTATGTGAGCTAAACAAATCTCTCTAATCGTTTCTGATACATAAAAAATATGCAACAGATTTATAAAAACTACCTCGACCAGATAACGTAATATCTGAGTAGATCGCCGTTACATTTAATTATAGATTCGATTACCTCGGCAGGTCTAATATGTCTGTAGAGGTTGCAAAACATAAATTCTATTATTTGAAATAATAAATACCTGTCTACACCTGGTCTATCTATCATTTCTGAAATATTTTATTTTGACGTAGTAATGAATTCGATCCGTAAACAGAGGCAATAGTATAATATTCATCCTGAATTCACTAAAGACATAGTTTCTATGGGTCTAACACATGAATTTGCTAATCACCTTGAAGACAATTTCATTGACGGTCGGTACTGCTTATGACGGCGACAACAACATTCGGTTAAATAGTGTTCATAACCGATCTTACCAATAGCATTTAGTCAGCACCGTCTATAAGACACAGCATGTCACGCGTTAATACATGTATCCATAGATCAGACGCTTCCCAACAATAGACAGTCAGACGTTTCATTTTAACATTCCGTTTTATGAGCTCAGTGATGGTCTAATGAGTCGGGCAGTTATTGTAAACATGTCGCTATCATTGCTTACGACCATAACAACGGATGTCTGATAGAAATCTATATTATCATTATCATCATTATTATAGAGACGTATTTTATTATTCCTCTGTGAAATAGAGAAATTCTCCGAGATTACTGCCTGAATGGTTGGATGAACAGCGCCAATGAAAAGGGAGAGGACAGAGGGCTTAGTTCCACTAGCGTCATCACGACTAGGCTTATCTGGCTTTATCAGACAAGGTACCATATAGCTTAGCGCCAACAAACTATACATGCAGTGCTCCGTGATATCAACTCCCGATAAGAGAAAATATTAAAAGTTATATCTATTGATACATTATTGTGCGCATTGTTCGGAAATCGGTATCTGCCCTTTATTGTAGACAATAGCTTGTGCGGGATGTTATTGATGTGAAGCTAACTCGTGCCAGTACGATTGCTGGCATATCATCGCTTGGCTCGTTCCCACGTATAGCTAACTACACCTATATATATACACGGGTATAAATCGTGTCTACCTTTCGGGCAGAATATCGATGAAAAGAGTATCACATCGTTACAATCATGCGTTTGTGTAGAGATGGCCATTAAAATCTAATGGACAACCGTTCTTTCTCGAGGCCGTCAGTCTGTTTTCAATGTGTGATTTCACGAGATATCTTATTTCCAAGAATGGCTGGATTAATATCTATGCTGTTAAGTAAGGATAATGTATGGCGTAAGTGTCACATATTGCACATATCAACCATCAGACAAGGAATCGCATATGTGCTGTGGCACCGAGTTGTTTTGATGCGTTAACGTCAACCAGCATATTTTCCTCATCTTAGTCTTTGTCTTCTTCTTCCTTTTCTTCTTCTTCTTCTTCATCTTCTTCTTCTTCCTCCTCGACAACCACCACCGCCGCCACCGCCGCAGCCGCCGCCGCCGCCGCCGCCGCCGCCGCCGCCACCACAACCACCACAACCACAACCGCCACCACCACTACCACCACCCACCCACAAGCCGGAGTGCAAAGGTATCAGTCACTGCCCGATGCACATAACGATGCATACAGAGGACAGGAAGTTACTGCGGTTCACCAACCACTACACGCAGCTCAAGGTGCTATTTGTTATACATGACAGCTTCGAAGCCCTAACAACCAAGATCGAGGGGCCAGATGTGAATCCATCCCAGATCAGCACTCAGAAGACGCAGTACCATGAGATCTGTGGCTTTTCCTATATAATTGTCTGCTGCGATGGTGTCATCAAACTGCCAGTGTTATATCGCCGAGAAGAGTCGACCCAGTTCCTCGTGACATCGCTTGACAAGCCTGTCGCTAGCAGTACATCATACCCGCTCACGAAGCAGAATGAACCAAGCGCATACGAGCTCATGCCTTGGGTGCGAACCCATATGAACACATGGATGGGTGCGACCATTTCAATGAGACCTCGCTTTCACCATTCTATAGTAGGCTCTCCAGAGAGGCTATATCCTACAGTGACTGCAACCATGCGCAGTCTGTCTGAGCACAGTTTGGCTGTAAGACCATCGGAGACTATCACGATCTCTACATCTGTTCCGACATACTGCTTTTCGCTAATGTATTTGAGAGGTTCCGCACCACATGCCTCCATCAGTACGTGATAGACCCAGCCCATTACTATACGAGCTCAGGTTTGATCTGGGATGCCCTACTCATGAAGACAGGGGTGGGAGCTGCTCACCGACTACGACATGCATCTGTTCATGGAAAAAGGGCTCAGGGGTGGCATGTCGATTGTCAGCAAGTACTATGCCAGGGCAAATAACACATACGTCTCTGAATATGATCTTCAGCAGGCGACAAACCACATCAAGTATCTGGATGCCAACAATCTCTATGGCTGGGTCATGAGCCAACAACACATACCGACTGGGGATATAAGTGGGTAGAGGCTGAGGCCACTACAGAGATTCAGCAACATCCCGACGATGCTGATAAAGGTTCCATCCTGGAGTACGCACAAGAGCTCCATGACACACAATGCTTACCCACTATCGCCAGAGCAGATGCAGATGGAGGAAGAGTGGCTCTCAGAATATCAGACCATATGGGCCAGCTCTAGCGATGGCTGCAGGGGAGAAAAACTGCTACCTAGCCTTCAAGACAAGGAGCGCTATGTACTACACTACCGCAATTGCAAGCTTCACCTAAGTCTGGGATGAGAAGAAGGTACACAGGGTTTTACGCTTTGATCAGTCCCCTACATCAGACTCATGTAGGTTCCCCACATGGAAGCAATGTTGGTTGCCATGATATGCGGGATGTCCCTACCCTGAGCTGGTACTGGTGCTGGAGCGCTAACTCGAGATCGTCATGTCAATTGGTCAGACGCAGAAGTGCATAAGACGTCGTTTCTATCGGTAGAGACAGACATCAGCCAGGTCACATACCTCACCAAGAACGTTGGTCTCCGCCACCACAAGTTTGAAGGTATCTAGCTTATCCACCTTCTGGATGGCTTCTCCCTTCCGTACCAGGCCCACCACAGCAACACAGTCTGAGACACCTTGCTGTAATGCCAACTCTAACTGCTGTCTGGCTATAACCCTGATCCGCTGGTACTCTTGCTGATCTCGGTCGTTCTCATCATGCCAAACGTGAAGTCGTGGAGAGGTCATCAACACATCTGTGAGATGCTCAGTGTACACCCAAAGGAACAGTTTGGCACACATCATGGCTGGATTCACAATGCGTGCTCTCCAGTTGGAAGAAACGTGGCACAGCCACTAACATCTTCACATTCGCCTGTGAGCTGAATACTATGATTCCATTATTACACTCCGCAGTGTAGTACCCTTTTCCATTTGCATAGAAGTTAGACAATCAAGCCAGTGGTACTCGTCATACACATACGTGGTGTCCAGGGTCGAGTTATTCTGCTTAATATCCCAGCTACTCACAACCTGTGGGAGCTCTACATCATTTGCTGTGGAGCTCTCGAGCTTGAACTTCAATCTCATGATCCTAATCTCGTAGATATGTCCCGAGATGGCGAAGTCGTGTTCTTCCCACCCATGGAGAGAGGGTTCTCATCATGAAGACCGGGTTGAATGACTGTGATTCGTGTGATGCGAGGTCGAGGGTTCAACCACTCCATCTGGATGTTGTACATACTGCCGCATGGTTTAAAGCAGTTATATAGAACCGGATTACAGTATCATGTTCGGGAAGGTTCTTCACATGGTTGTCTTCAGGCAGCAGAAGAAACCAGTACAACCCTGCAAGAAGAAGGCTCATCCTCTGCCGATTGACAGGGTCTGACGTTTGCTTCGTAATATCAACATTATCCACGAGCGAGCCAATGTCCCACCTCCATCTAATGCAAATATACTGGCTTCCATGGAACAAATTGCACAGCCTCGTAGTACAAAGAAACTCCTGGCTCTGATACTCTACAAAGGTTTAACATCACACAGGGCAGGGCACTCAGCCTACCCTTTGATTAGACAAAGAGTCATATTATTATAGCTCTTCATAAGGCTAGGGTTGCTCTGAAAGATCTACTAGCAGTAGGGAAGTGGGCCGGATATTCAACCTCCATACTGATAATGAGCACCACATGCTGGATACCCTTCCGATTACTTCAGAGAGGAGATATATTAAACCTCCAGCCGGCCATGTGACCACTCCTAGTCAGATATAAGCCATGATAATCTCAGCCATATCACTCGTAGCCAGACTGAACATGACTGCTTCTATTGTTAGGATGCCCCCAATCATTACCTTCACTGCAATGGTATACGAGGCACCACTGATAGCGATATTTGGAATGGGATGTGTAATTCTCAGATAGTGCTCGATGATCACACTCGGCACTTTGGCGAGGACTGTGGCGGCAGTAGCAGGAATGACCTCATTACCACCTGTCATTTTCACCATGGACACATTTGCCACCGCGTTGCTGGCGACATGAACTGCCAGAGGTTTAACCTGTGTCAGTATCTCCTGTGTCTTACTTTTTAGCAGCTTTTCTACCTTCTGCAGACACGCCTGGCTCCCAGGGTCTTGTTGTACTATCTGTAAACGCTGAGTATGCAATGCTGTTAAACATCTTTGTTCTGTTATGGGAGAGCTAATCAGATCTACCCAGCCTGCATCTGTTAACTGATCAGGTCGATACTCAGGGATATCCACTTCTATAGAGACAGCTTAAACATGGCCATCTCATGATGTACTATGCCATCTTCCACACAGAGGTGAATGGCTACAGGAAGAAGACAGCAGATGAGCTTGCTAAGCTCTCTAGTTCTGAGCTAATGGAGGAGCTGACAGTCTGGAACCTCTACCTAGGGTTTTGAATGGGACAGATCTGCTTCATTCAGTGCCTTATCATGGATGGGAGTGGTGTTGAGAAGCTCCTGCGAGGTAAGGCATTCTACAAGGATCGGGAGTACTTGTATTTCAGGTACTATAGAAATCCATGACATCCATGGGATCTTGCCGATGGTGGTGTAGCACTGGATTGTGATGGTCGGGATGCTAACGGTGACACATAATTATGTGTGGGCTAGTTGATGTCTGTGTTGAAGCCGAAGTGGAACCAGGGGAATTCGCTTCGACCATCATGTTGCTATAGCCCTTGACCACCAGGTCCTCAACACTCATGATCATGTTGCTCAGGATCAGTTGCAGGTATGGCAACGTTGAGCTACCGACTGGCCTGTTGTAAAGCCTGCTGGCACTTGGCAATGAAGCTACTAGTGTCCGCGACGATGATCATATCCTCGAAGAGACTGCCGAAAACGGCCCGTACCCCCTTTCCACCCACCCCATCGATAGAGTGTGGCAGCTTAGTCTGGGCATTAAGGAGGCAGTAGCGCAATGCCTCCAATGACTGGTTGATTCGAATGATATTTGCTGGTGTGGGCCCCAAGGTTGTGTGGGACAAAATACTTCCGCGCATCTGAATGTCCCTGTCTGCTGCTGGTGATGTGTTTCTTCTGATAGCCGATTTCTCGTGGTGTTTGATATGAGAAGCCTGAGTAGTCTCTTCTCTGGTTACCGTATATAATTCCTAGACTGCTGTTATCTCCACCATGGAAATGGTAGTCTGAGACTCTGAGTGGGCATTGCACTCTCGCTAGAGTCTACTGGTCGCTGACAGTGCTGAAAGGCTGTAACTATTGAATTGTGGGTCAACGTCATTCGTATCAGCCAGGCATATATCCAGCTCATGGAAGATTTGAATCACCGTGTAGTACACATGAAACCTGAAACAGCTGGCAACGAGCACAGCTTTGGGGGTGCCCGAATAGGAATGAAGCACGCCAACTCCGACTCCACATCCTGCCATGGCACACCACACGGTGACGTTCAGCTGTTGGCTGCAGAATAAGAGGTTTGGACAGACCAGCCAGGTGTGGGAGACTTTTGCCTTTTTGATGGTAATTGCGAGTTTGGTCAATGGTCGTGGATTGATAGTGAATCTGGTGCAATCAACTAAAATGGAGATCGGTGTTAGGGTTGGTATGTCATCCAACAGACCACATCGCTGGCCATTTAAGCGAGTACCCAGAAGGGGTGGCTGGCTCTGGACGATTATTGTGAGGTTCACTGGGAAGGCCATTTATGATAGTCACCTTAAAAGATTCTGTGTACGCAGCAGACTACTTGGCACCATATAGTCCTATGATGTTTTTAAGCGCATCCTTGTCAACAATCTGCTGGAGCATTTGTGAAATTGTAGACTCACTTTAGGTTTTTGAGTGTGATACAGGGTTTGGATGTTTAGAACATGGTCGTACTCTTAATCACAGAACTGTCTGTCATCCAGAGCTTTACCGACTGACTCGCTAATAGCCTGTAAGGTACTCTGTGCTAGTTTTACATACTGAGCATGTTTCACGAGCTTTCTAGTGACCTGGCACTGTCCAACTGTCAATGAGGTGGCTATCACATTGACAGCAAGGGTTACTCTGCCCAGTGGTATAACAACTATTACACCTGCCCAGTTAGCAAGGGTGACGATGGCCACCACACCCGCAGTAGCTCCCATCACACACGCAATGGTAGTTGAGCATGTGAAAAAGTTGTGTGTCATTTGATACTACCTGCGTGATCTGCTGTACTTTTCAACCTCGAGGCACAGAATTCTGACTCACGATATCAATCTGCTGCAGTTGCCACCCATGGGCTGTGCCACCCTCATCGGTTGCCAGGGCGGGATATAATTCAGGTTGCTTTCGCCACTCGTATTTAGCAGCCATAGGATATATCAAGACTTAAACTGTGTTCATCACCTGCCGATGAGACATCATGGGATTCCAGCACATTCTCCAGTGCCTGTAGCATTTGGAGTCGTCAAATCTGGGACTTCACCTTGTTCTGCAGATAGTAGTTCCGACGTTAATTGACTTTCTTACATATATACTCCTCCACCATCTCTTTTCCCACTGTAAGACCTCTACTGGCTCATCATCTGTGAGGTCCTGCCCAGACTCATCAGGTAGGTATAGCTCTCCTGTCGTCTCCTCCAGGGGCCTCTCCAATCCTTGGGCCCTTTATAGGCACGTCATCCCCTTGTTATGCTAATGTTCTGTTGATAGCACCACTCCTGCTGCAGTGGTCGCTGACCTTGGCAGCAGATCTGTAACTGTGGGGTTCCATTGTCATTTAACACCATTATCTCTGATGGTGGAAAGAAGTGTCAGACCTCTATCAGCATGGCCAGCACCTCGGCAAAGGTCAGATATATCTAGTGTAATATCATGTTGACCGATGACCGTATATCATTGTGGTTGTTTGTCTCCAAAAAATGTTAACATGTCCATAAGTAGCAGCAGCAAAAACTCCAAATGATCATCAGATGTGCTGGCATACAGGGAAATGGTGGCGCTTCTAACAGGTGGTTTACGGATGTGAGCAGATTAGGGGATGATTGCTTTCCACAGGTTGCTGTTCGCTCCTGGTAGATATTCTATCATGTTTAGCCCCACTTCTCCCAGGGAGCTGTGATAGGAGCTTTTTGGAGGTATATCTAGCACATCAGCATGTATGTAGGTGGTGACACGCTGAGTCAAGAGGACGAATTCTACACGGTACTGTACCACCCATCTACCTACTAGAGATGGCTGATCACGTTCTCTCCAGCCTGAAGTATCAGTCGGACAATCACCATGCCTATATGCTCTGTTTAAACATAATATATAAAATGGGGTCAATATTTGCTCACTCAAAGGGCGTCGATGCCACCGAGGTAAAAGAAAGCGACGTTAACTCGAAGACGTTCTCCTTTCATCCCATTAGTGGTAATGGTGTTGAACAACTCACTGATCTGAAAGATGTGTCAAAGGAGCGTATGGGTCGAGACAGGGATGGTAGCAAGATCCTCTTCCGCTATGACTTCCCAAATACGAAGTTCATCCTCCAGCCCCTGATAGAGCAGTACGAGGACAAGGTGGAAGATGCTAACAATTTGGACGCTGACATCAGCTTTTACATCGCAGAATTGACTGCGAAGCATACCCCACCGATGTTAAATGATGGTGTGCTGTTCACCCTGGCGAAACAGTTACAGATAGTCTTAAAAAAGGACGAAGTGTAGTATCGGGGCAGCCCTGGTGGCAAATGGCACCTGTTACACCCCCACCCCACCCTATATAGGCCTCCAGCCGTCATTGACCTGAGGTCACCTCTACCCATCGTTATGAACATGGAGGGCAAGGTCAAAACGCTTTCTAACCACGACTCGTCCTTCCTAACCTATATACGGCAGGATGACAGTGCCATAGTTGGGATGGGCTATAGAGTTGGTGTCACTGATTGAAGGCTCCTGCTGCGTCGCCCCTTTGATGGGCCAGAACGAGCTATTAATATCCAAGAAGGCATCCTGCTGAGAGAGGGTGTGTCGCATGCCCCCAAGTCGAAGTCCTCGGTAAAGTTTCTTGAGCGTGTCTAACTTACCAATCCGCAGACAGCCCATATTGTGATAGAACTGCGTATTCTAGCTGATGGTAAAATGAAGCAGTTAGCACGTGCCCTTAATGGGATGAAGATTGACATCGAGGATGCTACAGGTCTCGATCTGATGCAGATTTATCTCGATGGGTTCCCTTTGTTTGGTTTAAACCTCCATATATAGGTCCAAGATGCCTGTTCTACTTATGAAACTGCCCGTGGTGGCTGCTTCACAGACAGCGATGATATTGGGCGCAAAATAGTCACACTTCCGAGGTGAGCCCCAGTATAATGCCTACTGTGACCCTCTACGGAAAGCATCTACTACCACTTACATCCCCATGAAGATATTGCCTCTGTCTCCCACATCTATGGTATGGAGAGGGTGGAGCGGGGTTGTCTTCTGTCGAGGCGACATACACCATCCCGACATCAGATCCTCTGTGCTACATTTGAGCACGGCACAGTCTGCCATGTAGCAGTAGGTAGCCACTTTAGCATTCTACCAGGTGAGAACTGTCAGTGCACCTGGAAGAAACTATGGATAATTCCTTCATATCGATACGAGACTGGCAGTCACTCCGTGTTTGTTTGAGCAGCATGAGACAGACAGAAGGGCATATATTCACCAGACAGACCAGTACCTGAAGGATAGACAGACGGACAGAATGTGTGCGGTTCCTCACCTGTCCACCCATCTGGCTGTAACAGACAGATGGGTGGACAGGTGAGGGACCGCACTGGCGTTTTATAGTTTGGTTCGGCCTGACCTTTAATCTGGCATTTGACCTTTGATCCAACAAAATAGAGCCTTGGTTTCTGGCTCATCAATGGTTGGCCTGTGGCGGTGGCTCGGGACCCAATGTGTGACGTTACTGCTGCCGCATATTAAAAGCCAGTGCAGTGTCGCGTTTGTCTCCCATTCGTCCTTTCAAGCTTGGGGATGATCAGATGGTGGGTTAGGGGTGGGGTGGGGTGGGGTGGGGTGGGGTGGGGCGCTGAAGTATTTATGATTTATGGTATGTACCCTGAAGCATCTTTATGTATATTGTGTTTATTTATAATTGCCATTTTATAACTACTCAGGAGGTCAACCTGTCTCTAATATATAGTGTCAGTCATTTCTCTTGTCCGAGGTAATGTTATTTGTGCTTCATTATTTGAGTTACTTATCCAGTATCCAGATGCTGACAAAATAATTTTCGTGGTCCGACCGGGCCAACAAATTTTGTATGCAAAAACATCTTAGTACATGCACTGGTCTCTTGGAAAATGCATTAACTGACATTAATTAGTCCTAATTATAACTAATTAGATAGTACACCTAATTAAAGGGGTAATATTTCGACAGACAGAAAAATCACAGATATATTGCATTCAAACATTGCTTGAATGAGGCAAATGCGCCAAACATATTTAGCTAGGCATGCTGTTTGAGACAATTAAGATTGTTTGATAGTAACTGTAATAACTAGTTAGTATAGTTACCTAATTAAAATGGGTATTTGAAGACGTAATTAATGTGCATATTCTCCTAGAATATGGCAATGAATTGTGCTTGGTTGAAAATTTTGCTTACCTCAAAACACATTCATCTATCTGTATTTGTGTGGGTAATTTTAATTAATTTATGCTAATTAGCCTGATTAGTGAATGCCTAATTAAATTTGGAAGTTATTTTGAGAATATGATGAGCCATGGCTTCAAATACTTCATTCGTTGGAACTTGTTGGCTACTTCTAAGCTTTAGATCCGCTTATTATTGTATTGCATGCAAATTCCTTTTACTTACGAATTGGAAGTGTCACTTAATTGTTTTGTGGTTTCTTATTTACAGTAAATACAAGTGGAGTTTCAAGATAAAACACCATTCCCACAAATTTTTGCTGATCATAATGAGCTTTTAGAAAAAAAACCCGCTGGGTTGTAAACTACTACGAAATATACCAATATGATTGTTATCACTTTACAGCCTATTTCAAAACAGGCTATTGGGACACACCAAAATACCCGGTTTTTCATTATGCATTGAAATTGACATTCAGCTAGTCCCAGCATGGTCAGTGCTTACCAGTGAATGTCAACTGATATAGCAACACAGTTTGGCATTGGGCATTGCCCGGCTATTGAGGTATCACCTACAGACTTCAATGGTATCTACACAATGTTGGATATAGCATATTGCATCACAAAAAGAGACAGCTAAAGACGAATGTTTCTTATACTTGATGAGACTTTATACTCTAAGGCAATTGAAATAATTAGCCATAAATTTGAAGATCTTATCTTTTGTCGTCTTGGCGGATTTCGTATCACGTTGGCTTTTCTGGCTGTAATTAGTAAGCGTGTGCAGTTCTCTGGATTCGAAGATATCGTTGTAGAGAATGGTGCGTTTAATGAAGAATATATTGCTTCAATAATAAGTGGAAAAGCATTACTACAGAAGCATCCGCGCTCACAAGTTTGGTTGTTGAAGCGTAGCAGAGAATATTACTTGGAAGATGTAACAATAGATTCAGATACACACCGTGAACTCCAATTGCAGGTAAAGGAGGTTCGCAAGACTTTTGAAAGAATAGTGATAAAATAACTCGAATTGTCGAGACACACCATGCCAATCAGTTTAATTCCTACAAGAACTGGTCGAATTCAGAAAAAAGGGATGTAGTGAATCAGCTATGTTCAAATTCTGGAATGAGTATTTAGTGATGGCCTACATTCTTCTGTCACTCATACGAGCTTAGGGAGTTCAGGGAAATATCAACTCCACAGAGAAGCTTTTTTCTAAAAGGCTACCTTATTTCTATGCACATGATCGGTTCAATTAGTCAAGATATTGCACTTTGTATTTGGCCCAGATGGAACAGCTGTTTACCTAAGCACCATAAATCGATGAACAGTTTGTGAATAGCTATCTTATAGTTTCTAGATCAAAGGAAAGATTTGGACAGGTGTTTCCTGATTTATATATAGAGCAGACGATAAATCAAGACGAAAAACATCTAGCGGGATCATAGCTTTTTGCCAGTCTGCAGAAACAGTCCACTGATGGATACAAACTGCCAACATCCAACCTGGTTACGATTGGACCTGGTAGACAAGAGCTAGGCTCTGTTCATATTACAAAGGATAAGCCAGATGTTCGAAATATATCATCAGACATTTTAGATTATGTCAACCATTTTCCAACCACTGTCCTCTCAAATCTGAAGTCAGAAGAAGTCGCAAATAGTGAGATAGAAGCTCTTCTGAACAACTCAGTGACGATTTGACAAAAGTGTTTGTATGATGTTATGTGTTCCAGATTTAAAGCTGGTGAAGAATCATAAAACCTCATAAAACGACAAGGCGTTGAAACCTTCGACAGAATGCGCAAGAAGAAAATTGGAACAAAACCTGATATACTCCATCTTACTTCTGACAGGGACATGTTCTCACATCCTGTTATCATAGCACAGGTCAAAGCGTTTTATCTTCAAGACTTATTCTCATACAAAATCAGCTAACATCCCTCTTTCAATTGCACAAGTGATGAAAACATTAGAAAAACGCAGAAGTATGCCGTCAATATCTTTGCGAAAGCAGTGGGACATGTTTATTAATCATTCCAATAATAACGCGTCAATGGCAAATTTCCTCCTAGATTGGTATGTATGTCCCTGCGTTCAACACTTGCACCAAATTTCCTAATGATAGCCGGTTGGAGTAGGCATGATGGTTCTGACTGCACGCTGATTACAGCCGCCGGTGAACAATATACACTATCCCGCTTAGCATGTTTGCATGAAGAAGTTGACATACGGATTGCATTCTATGCACAATATGTCATTAATCCATGATAACAGCTGATAGTCCTGGGATGGATGTGCTGATATTGTGTGTGGCATATGCTTAAATCTTCCACGGAACCATTACGTTTCAAAAGGGAGTTGGAAAGAGACGACGTTCGATTGATGTGAACTGTGTTGTGATGGCCATTGGTCCTGCTATCGCCAATACACTACGCGGGGTGCACGTTCTTACGGGATGTGACAGCACATCGAGCTCTTATGGAATAGACAAAGTAATCGGCCGCCAAAAACTTACGAAGTTCCACCCTTTAGTCGTTGGATTAGGTGAAAGATTTGATCTAACTGATGACATTCTTAAGAATGCAGAACCGTTTAATGTACATTATTGCTCACAAACATTTACTGCCGTAAAGAGTGTAATACTTAGACTCAATGCTAAAGTACGCTTCTCCTTTACATACGTAGAGCTAATTATCAAACAGTGATTTGGATGAGGGCATTAGAAGGTTTACCGACCATAACATCACCGGAACATCATGGATGGGACACTGACTGTTGTCCAGTTTTGACGAGGGTCTTTATGTACCGAAACAGATTCTTGCACTACAACCTTACAAGCGAAAGAGCGGTCGTACAGCGAAATGCAGCTGCCGGGAAATGATCTTCAGTGTACAGCGGCATGTGGGCGTGGTCTTGAGACATGTAGTCACGGTGATGTTTGAGAAGATTAACTGTGACTATTATGTATTGTAAAAGCCACCATGCAGGTAAGTTGTTGAATATTTTGAACCTAATTTGACTGGAGGTTGTTGCTTCCAGTCAAATTAGTTCCAAAATATCCAACCAGATGAGTATTATAAAACAAATACTGTAATGCATTGGCACTTACATGACATCACGCACTATCTCGCGAGGAGACAAAATGGCGGCAATCACTGTTAAACATTTACGAGATATTACAAAGCAGATAAATGTGATATAGATAAGGGAATGTGACAGAATATGACTGACATGGAATCTACAACCCATACTCTATCGGTACAATACAACATTTGAGACGAGATTAGCATCGCTTTAAGTTTACAAGGCCAAAACTCCTAGAAGAAGCAAATACACGTCAGCGAGAAGCAAAGGGAAAGGCAAAAGCTTAAAAGTGTATACATAGCCATTTGCTTGACTAAATATCCTTATCATAGTCGCTCTAGCAAGTTGTTAGGCAATGCACAGGAGGAGAACAATACATGTTTACTTATGCAATGTACGTGTTTTGTTTTGCTGCGTTTACAGCTCAATAGACCTTTCCAGTTTTAGCCATGCCCCGGTCATCGCTAGCCACGCTACACCCACACTTCGCCGTGTTGGGATGATTGATCCCCGAATACCCTGACTATCAATCTCCTGAAAACTATATAGTTAAGTTAGTGAAAATTTTGGCAGCAACAGCGCCCAGTCAAATTAGATTCAAAATATTCAACAGAATATTTATTAAATAGTAAAGAAATGCAATCCGTACAACAACGCATAGTCCGTGTTCAACTATGGGTTCGTAACGTACGTATCTACGTCATAATGGCCTCATTATATACGTCACGTAGTTGATTATGAGGCCATGTGATGGATGGATACAGTGGGAAGGTTCATTGATCTCGCTGTGTGTACGTCATGTATTCGTATGGTGATTCTGAGAATACTGTCATCACGTCTGAGCAAATTAATTTAGTCATGGTTACCATCATCAAGGGTTCTAAAATATATTTATAGTGTTCGGTATTCGTATAAAATCGGTGTTTGAATATCTGTATAATTATATGAATGAGTATTTGAATAATTTGAATATTTAAGCTGACTGTTTAATGGAAACGAAATATCTTCGGTAAGCATATGAAACATGTTTTGTTGTGGAAAGCTACGATTGACACGTTGACACCATAGGGCCCCATAAGTGCCATTTTGAAAAAAACACCTTTTTCTTTTCAATTTCTCCTTGTACTGGTGTACACGCTGGTCTGGGCATACATATAGGATGTATGGTATCTTCTAATATGATCATTGAACTTGTACGGTTAAGGGAAGTTCATTTCTGCTACAATGGACACTTCTAACATTCATCATATACAGTGTTATCTGGACATTAAGAAATAACCATGACCTTTGACCCAAAAGCCAACATGTTTCTTTGAGATAATACCGTGGAGGTAGTTGCAGTTTAAACATTTTCCTTAAAGGGGTTACTAGGTGTCGTACATGGGATAACTTCTAATATGCCAATTGAACTGTTCAGGCCCACGTGAATTCGTTTCTGCCAAAAATACTGGTAACTTTAACTTTAAGGATAACCTTGAAATTTTACCTTCGACCCCAAAATCAGCAGATATCTTTGGGAGCCAATGATAAAGTAAAACCCACGCAGTTGTGATCCTATAAAAGCTGTACGTGTAGTAGCGGTTGAGTGCTAAGTTGAGCCTATAACCCTAACTCTAACCCTAACTCTAGTCGCGGTTTAAATATCAATAATGTAAATTCCTATACCAGTCATATTCAACAGCTTACCTGTATGATTGATTTTATATCACATTGCCAATCTATAGCCAGCACCTCTATGACTGAGCGTATATCCCCGGGCAGACACGCTAGGCTTTTTCTGATTGGTTGAAAAGTAAACCATGACAGCCATCAAGGGGTGTAGAAATGTAGCAAAATGTAGCTACTAAAGCCTGAATATCTTTCTATAGCGGCGTGGTAAAAAGCGTAAAACTTCCTGCGTAGTTTATGAGTGGCTTATTAGATCATATGAATAGCTATCAAGAGATGAGATTAGTTATCCTTTAAAACTAATACTGAATTAAGTCAATACAGGACCTAGAAATTGACCAGGTTCTACATTGATCGCACCAAACAACATTTTGGGAGCCATTTTGAAAAGTAAATTTTGCTTTCAATCCAGTTTAAGACAATATTGTAATGTTTCATAAATATTCTAATATTCGCATATTATACGAATTTCCGTTCACATTCCTCCATTTGTATGAATATTGGAATTAACACGAGTAACTTATTTGCGATGGCTTTAATAAATTAATAAAATCTCGGTAACTGCGGGTTCCGTTTTTTTTCTTCTGATTTTCCGGATTCCCAAAGTTGTAGACTCATAGTGTATGGTACCACCCTTTCCTGTGTTAAAACTTGAGCAAAAATCAGACTAGTGGTGCCCCAGATAGCCACAGATCCAGAATGCGATCCAATCCGGATCCTGGTTGTTTTATCTGGATCACGGTCAACGTCTGGAAATGCTATTGCACTGCAAATTCCTCCAGTTGTGCTAATATTTGAGACAAATCAGATCAACTGTTTCTTGAGATACAGACCGAAGTCAGCTTTTATGACTAACTCACCTTTCCAGAGTACCCACCCATCATATGACGTCATAATGAACTGCGTGATGTGTAGAATGGCATCATAATGAATAACGTCATGAATGCATATTTGAAGACGGTCTATGCGTTGTTGTACAAATTGTTTG
Source organism: Chaetoderma sp. LZ-2023a (assembly GCA_034401795.1). NCBI lineage: Eukaryota > Metazoa > Mollusca > Caudofoveata > Chaetodermatida > Chaetodermatidae > Chaetoderma > Chaetoderma sp. LZ-2023a. The sequence continues at coordinate 162,270,978 of CM067373.1, read as the reverse complement.
CTTTTACTATTTAATAAATATTCTATTGAATATTTTGAAACTAATTTGACTGGGCGCTGTTGCTGCCATAGGCAGCAACAGCACCCAGTCAAATTAGTTACAAAATATTCAACACCTTCCCTGTATAGTTTGCAGGAAATTGATAGCTAGGGCATTCGGCGATCGATCAATCCCAACACGGCCAGGAGTGGGTGAAGCTTAGCTAGTGATGGGCGGGGCATAGCTAAAATGGTACGGTCCACTGACTACCTGGCTAACTGCATGACCGGCTGGCGTAGGGCCCTGACGGTTTATTTCGCTGCTACCCGCAGCTAAAATATGCAAGTTTGGTTAAGCTAACTCCTTCGAAATCCACTATTACGTGTTGCTAAAGTATGTTTCCTATCTAATCATGATGTCGGAGGGGCAGATTGTAGACTAAACGTAAGTATATGTTAGCGGTCTAACATGTACCGCAATACCTAACATGGAGCCATTATATAACCTATTGAAGAAAATGGCTTGGCGATCGATTATATACCATGGGACATAACTCTTTATAGGTACAATAAAAATTATCTGCCGTCCAGTGAATAACGAATCGAAAAATAGTTCGCGTAGCCGGTTGAGAGAAAAGTTGACAAATAAATCTTTTAAGAATTTAATTCGTAAAATATCATATGTTCTTTTGACTAAATCTGAATGATAACGAATTGGGAGCAAGCAGACTGAATGAAGATCAGCATCCGGTTAGATGGCGCCGTGTCTATTTCAGATGAAAAGACGAGGAGGAGTAGGTAAGTAGTTTGAGTTTAAGATTTATCAATTATTATGTTGTCAATATATAATATAAATAGCCAATTTCATTCCAGGTGCATATATGCGCACCCAGAACATAGAGATAATAAATACGAAACATGATGATTACGTGAGGAGAATTGCCTGTAACCCGCTGGTGCCTGAGGCCTTGCCATTTCCAAAACAGTGGATCGGAGAATCCGTAGCCATAGCCTGATAAGTTCCATCCGCATCCAAGTCTACAGAGAGAAACGGGTGTTAAAATGTAGTTTTTGTAGATAACTATACACTGCATTGTATATCCGTGTTTCATTGCAAATAGACACGAGTATAAAACTGACTGACTTGCTGCTATAGCCTCGTATGCAATGTTATGCTTCCATCTCTTGCCTATGTGTGTTTTGCTGCGACGAAAGCCTACTTCAGATCCTACAGAAGCGCGTATGGGGAAGGGGTAGGTGAGACTCGCTGTCATTTTATAAGGAACAGACTGCTATAATGATCCACACAATGCATCTCGTCTCTTTCCTGGACAAAGCGGTTGCGATTAGAACAGCAAAACTCCATTCATAAACGAAATGTTTCGAGTGTTCCCTCTTTACACGGTTTGTTATAGACCCGTATAAATACCTTTGTTACGTTTTGTCCGGGGGATCGCGACTCGGTGAGTGGCTGAATGCAGTTATGGCGCCAGCCAGATCGCTCCTGAATAATGGACATCTTTTGATAGAGCCGTCAGCAGCCAACGAGAAGGGTACGGACTATGCACATCACCACCTCTCCAACAACGCGCAGTACAAACCGACAACGAGTTGGTACATTTAGACGCTTTAATTCTGACCAGGTGATTGGATTTAGTTTTGAACAAAAACACAAACGGGTAGATTGTTTCGATTTTTGTAAAGACACTCGTTGAAGTGAAGCGGTGTGTATTAGAAAAGCCACTAACGAGTTGTCGTATTAATGTGTCCATATGATAGTAACACTCAACTTCACGCCTCCTTGGATAAACTGATAAATAAATTAGGATTGCTGGGTCTTGATAATTATCATTGAAATTACATTCAAAACGGTATTTACAATTTCAACAGGATCTTAATCTCAATAATACAAACAATGGTTGGTCATGTTTAATGGACTCGTCCTTCCATATAGCCACCTATTGCCTGCGGGAAATAGTCGTTCCTCGTGGCATAGGCAAGCTATCTCTAAATGCCATCCTCTCTACGAGCCACGCGTAGTTAATTCTTAAAAACATGTGGTCAAAAGACCACACCTCAATTAACAATTACCTGGTGACTCAAAATAGTCCAGTCAGTCTAATAAATTATGGGGTAATTCATTTTAGGGATGCCCTATGAAGACCATAATAAAAGTATACTTAAATCCATATCGTGGATAACCTTCCAAATTACATAATATGCAAATTAGCAGCTGCCATTATTAAAAATGCTACTGCCATTAATGCCCTTGTTATAATTATTTTAGACAAGTGTTTTTATGCCAGGAGTTGTGGTGTAGGCATTTAACAAAATGTGAGTGACAGGCTTAACCCAAATATGCAACTCGGTTGCTGCGATGAGTAAATGTTTGTTTTCAATCACAGTCTAAAGACAAAGATTGGTATGGCTGTAGCGACCCAATAACCAATTTGACTCGTTTGTAAACGGCGCGGGGCCATTCGTATGATAGACTGTATAGTAAGACATATCAAATAAACTATCCCAATTGACTGAAAATTAATCATTGACCTACGAATGTAGCGGTAGAAATCACAATTCGTTTACAACTATACGCACGCACTCACTCACTCACGCACGCACGCACGCACGCACGCACGCACGCACGCACGCACGCACGCACGCACGCACGCACGCACGCACGCACGCACGCACGCACGCACGCACGCACGCACGCACGCACGCACGCACGCACGCCCGCACGCACGCACAAAACAAGACAATGGTATGATATTAAACACACATTAATTGCTCGTGGTCCTTAAATGGACATCGTATCATATCTACAAAGTATTGTGAGCGGTGTTATTGTCACCACACTGTGAACGTTAAGGACGCACGTTAAGGACGACAAATCCGTCCTGGCAGAACATACAGGACTCAATGGTTGGGGGAATTGATTAATTGCAACAATAATAACATGCATTAATAGAGAGCTGGTACGAGAGCTAGAGCGAATTGTATATCTTTGATGGATTTGCAATTTAATAAACAGTGTGTTGAATATTAGGCAGCAACAACCCCAAGTCAAATTAGTTTCAAAATATTCAACAGCTTACCTGTATAATTATCTTGAAATTTAGATTCTGAGAATTTCTGCTTCAAAGTTTTTAATCGATCGCAACACGATTAAAAAATGGACGGAGCCTAGATCGAAACTGATCCCTCTATTGCCGCTAGTGAAACGCTACCATCTTTGTCTAAGTACCACATGTTCAGTAATGGAGGAATCCAGTTTATCCATCAATCATATGACGTCATAATCAACTACGTGACGCGTCGGCTGATGTCATAATTAATTACATTATGAATGACTCGGGTTAGTCCATCTTAAACGCTTAATAGTCTGTCAGGTTGCACGAACTGTATGTCTGTACTATTTAATAAACATGCTGTTGAATATTTTGAAACTAATTTGACTGGGCGCTGTTACCGTCAAAGGTAGCAACAGCACACAGTCCAATTAGTTTCAAAATATTCAACAGCCTACCCGTATAGTTTTCCGGAAAATTGAGATTCAGAGAGTTCAGGGATCAATCGATCCCAACCGGGGCGAAGCGTGGGTGGAGCTTAGGTAAGGATGGGCGGCGCATAGCTAAAACAGGATTCCTCCATTCTTTAGAGCTCGTCGGTGGGCCAGGTCTTCCAAAGCAGACTAACAAGCCGTTGTTTGGTAATGCAATTATGAAAATTGTTGAACATGATCAATCAGATCCAGGTGGTAGTGTTCACTATGTGCTTGATAGAGGTATCCTCTTGTAATGCATGCCGTGGCCCCATTGGACACACGTTCGACATTCAACTTTCCTAGGTACCCACTCATCATATGACGTCATAATGAACCGCGTGATGTGTACAATGACATCACAATGACTGACGTCATGAATGAAGCCGATAAGTACGTCACGAACGCATATTTGAAGATGGTCTATGCGTTGCTGTACAAATTGTTTGATTTTACTATTTAATAAATATTCTGTTGAATATTTTGAAACTAATTTGACTGGGCGCTGTTGCTGCCATAGCAACAGCACCCAGTCAAATTAGTTACAAAATATTCAACAGCTTCCCTGTATAGTTTTCAGTAAATTGATAGCTAGGGCATTCGGGGATCGATCAATCCCAACACGGCGAGGTGTGGGTGGAGCTTAGCTAGTGATGGGCGGGGCATAGCTAATAATGGAAAGGTCCATTACCATGTTAGTCAAAATCACAACATTTCACCCATATATAGAGGAAAGGAACACGATGTATATGAACTGTCATATCTACCTTGTATCTGGCATGCAAACATTGCAGGATGCGTTATATCGATACATCTATGAGAAGCTACCATGTACTGCACATACATTACCTGGCAAAACTCAAACATATGTGGTTAGTCAGTGCATGATACAGAAATGCTCAGAAATAAGAATATTTCCAAAACTAAATAGAACGTCCTGTTGACAATTTTGGACTTAATTCGGTTGGAAGACATTGGAGCTTTCCACTGTATCCATCCATCGTATGACGTCACAATCAATCCCGTGACGTCTAGAATGATATTACAATCAATGACGTCATGAATGACGTAGATAAGTACGTCACGAACGTATATTCGAAGACTGCCATAGGCAGCAACAGCACCCAGTCAAAATATTCAACAGCTTACCTGTATAGTTCTCAAGAAATTGATAGCTAGAGCATTTGGGGATCGATCAATACCAACACGGCGAGGTGTGGGTGGAGCTTAGCTAGTGATGGGCGGGGCATAGCTAAAAATGGAAAGGTCCATTATCTACCACGTAGGGGTGGAGTATGTATGATTACGGTATTCCGCGGCTGTAGTAGTAGAAACAACATAGACCAGCAATCAGTCCTTCTTCGCTTTTGCCCGGTCGTGTCTTCACCTCAGCCAAATTCTTTAGCTTCCTCATTCCCAGTGGTCCATTCTTAACTTGATTGTACGGGGTCTTGCTTTCTCGAGGCCATATACAGCATCAAGGACACGTCGGTTGCATTGTATAAACGTAGTCTTTTGGCAAGGTCATCTTTGATCTACGAATCCATAGCTTTCAGAAGGACTGGAAAGCTATATGTTCCCCTTGACTCAGCGTGTAGCAACGTCAGGATTTGACATTTCCTCCGTGGTTCTCTATATATATGTGGGTGAACTCTGTTTTGGATTCATTCATAGATTCTCAATCTTTAGTTTGCTTGCAGCTATTGGGAGAAGTTCGTCAACGGGGTTCTTTTCCTCTTCTATGAAGTCCAAATCGTCGGCATAATTCCATCTCTAGCAGCATACCCGTGCCCTCCCTCAAAAAGGTTTCGAAAATTTGAAATCTATATGCTCTTTGAAGACATCGTTATTACTACTACGACTACTACTACTGCTGCTGCTGCTGCTGCTGCTGCTGCTGCTGCTGCTGCTGCTGCTGCTACTACTACTACTACTACTGCTGCTACCGCTACTACTACTACGTCTTCTACTACTCCTACTGCTACTGCTACTGTTCCTGCTTCTGCAGCTGCTGCTAATAATAAGTTAATAAGACTTAACCGGTAAAGATTAAAGTCAGACTCTGAAGCGCTAAACGTCGCTAACAATGCTTCTGGCAGTTAGAATAATTGTTGTTAAAAGTACCCATATATACAAAATTAAGTGTTACATTTTATAAGAGATGGGCCACTTACAGAGATTCTTTGACCCCAACCCACCCTTACCCCAACTATACCCACGCCCTTTAGCCGAGTAAGCAGCCTATGTTTTTTCTTTTCCATAAATCACTGTCATATAGGTTAGCGTGCCATAAAATCTGTTTAGAGTATAAAAATATGACCATGATGTATTATGAAAAACTTTCATAAACATGATAACTTTGATGATATTTAATAACAGGCATAGCATACACCATTACTGATGGGAAGATGCTGGCTATTTTGCCGTAGCTTTATGCAGAGTTGGTCAATTTAAACATTCCGTTAATTTATGCCACAGCGATTCGTAGAAATTTGAGTTGCCATTGTACATCAGAAAAAGAAATATATCTATAATTAGCGTGTAGAATTTAATTAATAAGCGATATATAACTGTATTTTAAAAGGTCTTCCAGCTCAAAAAGTGCCACGGCAGTGCCGTCCGTAATGTTGTGGCGCCCACGCCGGCATCGAAGGTTTATTTTAATTATATAGAAATCGGGTTTGAGAAGACTATGGTTGTCTTCGATAACAGGCCCACTATCAAGGATATCACACATCGGAATGAAAGATGGGGACTGCATGAATTCAACTGTCTACTTCACTAGTGAAACGGTCCATAAGCTGACGGACAGAGTTCTCAGCAAGTAACGATTACTTTGCATCATATGTGACTGTTTAGATTGGGATGCCTGCATGATGATTTTTGACATGGCGTGCGTGTATGCATGCGTGCGTATGTACATGCGCGCGAGCGTGTGTGTGCGCGCGCGAACGAGCGAGCATGTGTATGCATGTGCTGAGTTACTGACTCTCCAGACACTGGCATAAACCTCAAATAAAAGCAATGAATACTGTCTTTGTTGTTGAAGATACAGAGATACCTGAACAGAGTCGCTACCCTGAAGAAAATCCAAAATTATGCCGTGTTCATACAGCTTACTGACCTCTTCAATCAGCTGGTTGGCAGTCCACTGGAAAACATAGCCACGGCAAGAGATACAATTTATCTATGACAAGGGTCAAGTTCGACTCCTAACCATAGTTAGCTATAGCTAACTAGAATACCAGTCGAGCTTCAAATAGTTAACTAGCTAGTCAACCCTAGCTCGGTTCAGATGGTTAGTCCGATATTTGCGTAAATTTAAAAATGGCGGACACCGGTCGCCTGGCGTGAATAAATGCATATAAAAGTGTAAATATTTCATTAAATAACTTAGGTTTGATGAAATTATCCTTTCCCATTGTATGCCAATGGTCCCAAGCCCCTATTCCTTCCCGCTTTATGTCATACGGACGCTTTTTGACGTCTTAGCGGACACAAATAACTCATTTTCGTAGCTCATTAAAACAGGCGACAGAAAGGGTTAATAGAGACTGGTACCCGGCTCCAAACTTTCTGCAATAGTAATTCAATAGGGAACCGGGTACCAACGAACTATAGTCGACCACGATCAAGTTCGACTGGGCATAGCAACTGCGCATGATCAGTAAACCATGAAACTGACTATAGTTAGCGAGTCGAACTTGACCAAGTTTGCAGCAATTTCCAAATATACCCAATTACATTTGCTGGTTCATATTTGAGATAATTTGCAAATAGTACCTGCTATGTTGAGTATATGCTCTAATCATATTTCTACATTTTATCGTGTAATCTCTGCCTGGATGCCTGCCATCTTGGAATTTAGGTGGAATGTTCTTCTTGAAACTGGCCGGTACAGAGTAGGTGAGTAGAATTATGAGAAAGGATGTTGCGTACACATATTGTGTCAATCAAGATCTACACTCATCATCAACTTCTGTTTTGATCTCTGTCCGTTCATAGTTACTAATGGTTACTGGGTTCGTAAATTTCAAGATGGTAGCGACTAGATTAATTTTACAACTTATTTGAGTGACGAAATCTCGTCAATATGTTAGTGGATGCTGTCATCCGCGATTTATTTAACCTGAATTCAAAATATAAATCAAAATACGATGAAATTATTTGCTAAAACTAAGGCAATTTAAAATCCTTGTGTGTTCAAAACATTGCTACAAAATCATGATCGTCAAACGCCGCCAATTTGCATAAATTCTGTTAGGCGTTTTTGTTTGGTGGTTCTTGGTTCGTGGTTTGAACCAAGTCATTGAATTCACCAACCCAGCCAGTCTCTAAAACGGTGCCATAAGCTGTAGCTCAAGTATCTGACGCATAGGGCCTAATCAAAATACTGCACTTGTTATGGCGCGGACCCGACACGAAACGGACAAAGATCTGACAGTACCAATAACAACATGAGCATGGTGAATTCACAAGTTAACACAGATTATGTTGAATATTTTGAAAGTAATTTCACTTGGAGATGTCGCGACAGCGTTTATCTACATACGGGCTGACACAGCTAGACATGAATCTTCTATTCCATACCGCGTTTTGGTTCCACCGCGATCCAACAAAGCGATTCCGGACAAAGGTATGCAACATTTTCCTACACTTGCCATCGGGGAAAGCCAATTACGAATAACTTTAGAATCACACCTGTTTCACTAATCGCCACCTGTCTACATTCAAAACATTGCGAAATAATGTACTAAATATAGTGACAAGGCTGTTGATTTAAAATCAAACAGTCGTCCGCGCATATGTATTCCTATCTGGCAATTCTGGACGTGTCAGGACCTATACCAGTTTTACCAATAAGTCATCTACTCGGAATATCAGGCAACATTTGAATTCGAAAGGCCAAACCTGTTTACTGGGATCTTCTGATTGAAATGATTAAGAGAAGAACCATTCCCATCTTCAGACATGTACATTTCCCATGCATGTATGTTTATCTACATAACCTATCTTTCCAATCGATAAGAACACGTAAACACGTTTACTTTACCCGCTTTGGTAGAATGTGGAAGGATCTTCTATATGAATGGACGTTTCCAGTATTAGCTATGCATTGCCCATCTTTATCTAAGCGCCGCCGACACCTCGCCCGTGTTGGAATCGATCGATCCCTGAACCCCCTGACTATCAATTTCCAGAAAACTATACAAGTAGGCTTTTAAATATTTTGAAAGTAATTTGACTGGGTGTTGTTGCTGCCTAGGGCAGCAACAGCGTCCAGTCAAATTACTTTCAAAATATTCGGCAAACTCTTTATTACATGGTAAAGGCATACAATTCATACAACGGGTCGGACTCTTAATCGCTAAAGACGGACTATTTCGAATCATCCATGACATCATCATTGTGACGTCATCCTACACGTCACGTAGTTGATTATGACGTCATATAATAGAGTGAGGAAATTGATTCATGAATTTCATTCAGGGTTCTCCATAGCTATTTAATCGTACACATCAACGAACCGGAATGTGCCACATCCTAGGCAAGAAACTGATAAACATGTTTGGTAGCGATACCGCTTTGTATTCTATCGGATCTTAATGTAGAGTTAGAATAATGTCTACATTCCAGGAATGATCTAGTTAACGGCATTCAATAACAATCACCAATTCCAGTTGTCTGTTGCAATGTGAATGGCATCGAGGCCTGGGAGACTATACACGCCACACTCTAGATGTCTTATTTTTTCTTCAGAAAATTTTTAACAATGCTTGGCAACTCAAGGACTTGCATAATAGCGCACCGCGATGAGAAAATTGCGTTTGAGTGCCGGTACTTTACGAAAGCGAATTTAGGAACTTAAATGACAAATACACAGATGCTTTCCGAGATCTGAGGTAGAAAGCGTCAAATTAATACAGACAACGGCAATTTGTATAGGGAGGGAAATAATAGAGGAACAGATCTGGTATTTATCGGTGAAAGTCGCTAATGATTATCGCCGTTTAAACGATGTCACTGGAAATCAACCTTCATTTCATTAAAGCAAACATGCAATAGGGACATGGAAACAAAGAGGGGAAATTTGATTTGCAAGGCGTATGAACCACTCGTCTAGGACCGTGACAGTTTAACAGAGGAGTTTGGAATGAAATGGGAAAGTCTGACAAGAAGGCTATTCTTCTTGGCTTCTCTCATGATTTTATTGCACAGTTCTAAGCACTGGAAGTAATAGACAAGTGTAATTGGGAGGAACACTTCCTCAGTGTGGACGATGAGATCGATTGAATGAATTCAAAGACGAGTAGAAAGATGAGACAAGCTAAATGAAACTAAAGATTCATCATGGAATCATTGATGTAACATAACCCGACTATAAACGTCAAGATAACTCTTAATAATTATTTTGTCTTTTTCTCATAAAGCGTTATAAACACGAATAGAAATACACTGGACAGATTTACTGGATTTGGTATGTGTCAAGACTGCCTGTATTCTATATGCTCCAAGTAGCCACCTAGACACGCATGTGAGGAGAGTACCATATATGTAGACGGTGCAAACCATGGCAGGTATATGAACACGCTGATTCTACTATCAAAAGAGAAAAATCAATTGTGGAATCCGGTTTTAGCTATGCCTGGCCCATCACTAGCTAAACGCCACCCACGCCTTGCCCGTATTGGGATCGATGGATCCCTGCACTCTCTGAATCATAACTCCCAGAAAAGTATACAGGTAAGCTGTTGAATAGCTTAAAAGTAATTTGACTGCCTATGGCAACAACAGCGTCTAGTCTAATTAGTTTCAAAATATTCAACAGTATGTTTTTAAAATAGGAAATACATACAACTTGACGGACTATTAAACATTTATGACGAATTAAATCGCGCCATCCAAGCCATAAATAATTATGACGTCACCCAACATGTGACGTAGTGGATTATGGCGGCATATGTTTGACTGATAAATTGGATTCATCAATTAGCATACACGCTCAGTAAAGATGGTCGGCTGTTACATTGACTATACTGTATTCGACTACAGAATAGAGCATCCTCTTTTGATCAAATATCGGCATCTAAGCATTTGGTGGAAGCAAAATCTAGATAAGAATCAATTACGAAACCTACCTGACTCTCTGGTATACATAAACATAGCTGCTAATGAACCTGTCCAGTTTTAGCTATGCCCGCCCATCTCTAGCTAAACTCCACCCACACCATACGCGTGTTGGAATCGATCGATCTCTGAACTCATTGACTATCAATTTCCAGAAAACTATGCAGGTAAGCTGTTGAATATTTCTGAAACTAATTTTACTGGACGCTGTTGCTGCTATGGCAACAACAGGCTTATTAAATAGTAGAGACATAGACTTCTTACAACGTGTCGGACTATAATATTAAGCGTTAAAGACGGACTATTTGGAATCGTTCATAACGTCATGATTACGACGTTAGCATACATGTCACTTAGTTAATTATGACGTCATATGACGTCAGATGATCGATGGATAAACTTAGAAAGGTCCATTCCTGACTGAAACAAGGTATGAACAGTTACAGGAGACAAACAATGTATCATGCTAGGTTTACTCAGAATTGCGGCGATCCTATTCAATAAGTCTACAATGTTTAGCCTTTGAATTTTAATTACTATCCGATGCATTTGCTGTCGCAATAGATTATACGTGAATGTACTGCTATTGTAGAACCATTGACGCTAATTAGAAATATATTGCTGTTTACAATTAACAAATAAGTTCATTTTGCTTAAATGTTTCCCAAGGGTGATAACAATGGTGGCTATACGTATAATAGGATTGTAAGATGTTCTAAGATTCCTTAGACTTTCAAACCATGGCGTGGCAAGGTTGTGCCGCTTTAACAGGATCTCTCGTAACACATGGCACTAGACATGGGAGATGCCTAAAACAGATTCACTGGTAATACATGGCAGTACATATTAGCATATGTGTTTGGAGCGATAATGTCAATGAGAGAGGCTTTCTTGTGATCAGGTCTAGCTACATCGAGGATCTCACTCAAATCTTCTGTTTGCTTCTACGATATGGCCGAGTAATGACTGCTGCAATCCGAGACGATGCTGCTCATGTTGCTGATTATGATGTTGCTGCCGACTGATACTGCTTTCATTTCTGCTGTTGCTGTTGCTGTTGCCGGTGCCATTACCGTTACCGTTGCTGCTGCTACTGCTGCTGTCATTGCCGTTGCCGTTGTCGATGCCGCTTTCTGCCGCTTCCGCTGTTGTTGTTGCTGTTGTTGTTGTTGTTGTTGTTGTTGTTGTTGTTGTGGTGGTGGTGGTGGTGGTGGTGGTGGTGGTTGTTGTTGTTGTTGTTGATGGATGTTGTTGTTGTTGTTGTTGTTGCTGCTGTTGTTGTTGTTGTTGTTGTTGTTGCTGCTGCTGCTGCTGTTGTTAATGATGATGATGATGATGATGATGATGATGATGACGATGATTATGATGATGATGATGATGATGATGATCGTGATGATCGTGATGATCGTGATGATCGTGATGATCGTGATGATCGTGATGATACTGGGCATGGTGACGACGGCAAACGGCAGCGACAGCGACGACGACGATGACGACGACGACGACGACTACTACTACTACTACGACGACGACAACGATGATAATGACGACGACGACAGCGATGACAACAGCGATAACGACAACGGCAGCAGAAGGCAGCTGACGCGGCGACAGCGGCGGCGGCGGCGGCGGTGGCCAGGACGACGACGGCGCCGATGAGCTATGTCAAAGATAATTATAATGGCAATGGCTGAACAAACAAAACAACTCTCCTCAAGCGCAGAGTCAATTTTTTGTTGCCTATTCATCCTTTGACAGATTCTAAAGCCTCAAAGAAATCGGCTGGCTTCTCCCGGCTAGTCTGAATCAAAATATGGCCAAGCCCTCAACTCGATCTCTGCGATTTCATTATCTGGGGTAATACGGGCAAAATTAGGCGAATAAACGATTATCCACGACTATCAAACGCCGCGGGCAAAACGTTGTTATACCGTGACAACGTTGGACACATAATTTGGTTTCTGTCACCATGTTCGCGTTGGCTCCCCAGCAAAGATGTGTCCCTCCCACAATTAGCACGGATAACAGATGGACGCGTAAACCGTATACATGCTTAGTGGACCGACATTCGCTTTAACAAGACTCAGAACAAGATTATTCTAACACCATTTTACTCCAGTCAAGTTTAGACATTGGGTTATTGGATTAGTACTTGGCGGCCATCTACTAGTCGTTAACTCATGATTCAATCCTTCTACTACTGCACCCGAGCTGCTGGTAATAAGAAGTATGCCTTACGTTTATTTTGAAAACAACACCTCTGTCTACTAATACAGACAAGATATATGGATATCGATAGAATGTGATGATTATATGGCATTTGAAGAGCAAAGTTGCTTTTTCTCCAGTGTGTTAACGTTAAATTTATGTAAAAAGCATCTATAGTGTTTATCAGATTAAATCGTCAATATCACTTTAAACCCTTTAACACCATAATATCATCCATAAACTGATTCTGCAGTGGTCTTGGGAAATGTCCATTTGCAGACCAAGAGAAGAGTATTTTTGAAAATTTACCACTGGAATGACTGGCTCGATGACCGAGCCATCCATTCCAGTGAACACTTTTTGAAAAATACTCTTCTCTTGGTCTGCAAATGAACATTTTTTATGAGGAAATTTAAATTTCCTTGAAAAATTTAAGGGCTAAATGGTTACCCCACGAAAACCCAGTATCTTAATTTCAAGACAGCTATCTAGGAAAGTTGTTGACTATTTTAAAACTATTGTGACTGAAATCTGTTGCTGCCAGTTAAGTTAGTTTTAAAATATTCACCAGAATATTCCTTACATAAAAATTATTTGTTGTTTCTGGTATGTAAAGGTTAATGGTTGAAAGAGCACTTCATGCTTTCGCAGGGTTACGTAGGTACAGGCCTATCCAGCTCCGCAGCTTGACAAACAATAAACCTATTCTATCATTCATAGAAATAACGCATGCGCATACAGATTACCCTGATAACGCAGCTTACTGGGCAGATACTGGGCCGATACCGGGCCGATACTGAAAGTATCAGAACGATATCGGCCCAGCATCGTCCAAGTAAGTTGCGTATACAGATTAGTAGTCCCCAGAGTGGCCTGAATAGACAGGTTTAACATAGCAATGATAAGAAAATCTTTCAACACAACATACCAGACACTATGTTTAAAAGATTAATTTCTAGATATTCAGCAATGGATGGATCGGATCCGTCGGTCAAGTATCTGACACCATAATCTGCAACATGTTAGATGACGTCACAATCAAAATGACGCATGTCCGTCACGAAAACCGAAAAGGCCGTCACTAACGGGTACGAATTGTGCGTCTTTGATGCATTTACAATTTATTAAACATTTATATTGAATATTTTGAAACTAAGTTGACTGTGAGCAGTTGCGGCTCTATGCCAAAGGCATATGTCAAATTAGTTTTAAAATATTCGACAGCTTGCCTGTACAATAACCTTGGAATTTAAACCATGTCTCAAAGTTTCAAATCAATTTCGACACGTGAAAGAGTGGGAGAAGCTTAACTAGAAATTCACCGTTCCAGAGAACCCACCCATCATATGACGTCATAATGAACTGCGTGACGTGTAGAATGACATCATAATGAATGACGTCATGAATGACGTCGAGTACGTCACGAACTCATATTTGAAGACGGTCTATGCGTTGTTGTACAAATTGTTTGCTTTTACTATTTAATAAATATTCTGTTGAATATTTTGAAACTAATTTGACTGGGCGCTGTTGCTGCCATAGGCAGCAACAGCACCCAGTCAAATTAGTTACAAAATATTCAACAGCTTCCCTGTATAGTTTTCAGGAAATTGATAGCTAGGGCATTCGGGGATCGATTAATCCCAAAAACGGCGAGGAGTGGGTGGAGCTTAGCTAGTGATGGGCGGGGCATAGCTAAAATGGAAAGGTCCATTGGCCCCATAGCTTGAAAAGGTTTTTTTTGAAAGACGCTAAAGCGTTACGCATCCAGCTTCTACTTGTGGTCATTCGTTATCCATGAAGATCTCAGAAACTCTTTTGTAATCGAGCTTGTCATTACAGTGGATCAGTTAGCAGAGTTGAGAGCAGCAACATCTCCACGTGTATGTTACTGCACAGCTTCTCACAACCCCAGGCAATTTGGCTGAAATAAACACCCTTGGAAACTGAACAACTCTTGTACCAGTTATCTAATTCTGAGCAACGAACACCGGAAGTGATCACACTCACGTCCCATCTCCAGGAGGCTTCTGGGCAGTAACCGGAAACAGAAAGGGGTTTGAGCGACAGCACCGGAAGTCGGTATCCTATAACTCGGAAATCAAGACGTGCGTCTTGCAGGCTTAAGCGCGTTTGTAGATGGATGCGATCAATGGCTATCATTGAGATTATGTGCCTTCTGGCCATCAGGTAGTGACATTTAGATGCAATACGAACTAAAACATGATCTCCCAGCGAAATGATACGAATATTACTACTAATAATACTAATACTAAAAATAATAATAATATGACCGGCCAATAGACAAAACCAACAACAACAACAACAACAACAACAACAACAACAACAACAACAACAACAACAACAACACCACCACCACCACAACAACAACAACAACAGCAACAACCAACAACAACAACAATAATAATAATAATAATAATAATAATAATAATAAGAATAAGAATAAGAATAACAACAAACAAACAAACAAACAAACAAACAAAAATAAAGATAAATAAAGATAAATAAATAGAATGAATGAATGAATGAATGAATGAATGAATGAATGAATGAATGAATGAATGAATGAAGGAAGGAAGGAAGGAAGGAAGGAAGGAAGGAGGAAATAAATAAAAAATAAATAAATAAATAAATAAATAGATAGATAAAAAAATTAAATAAATAAATAAATAAATAAATAAATAAACAAACAATCACACGAATACACAATCAATCAATCAATCAATCAACCAACCAGCACTAGTAGTAGTACTAATACTAGTGGTAGAAGTAATAACATAGGGATATAGAATGTGGTGGCGTGTGTAGAGAAAGTAATATGGCCTATAAGATGAAAGAGAAAAGAAGCTGATATATCTGTGATGCATCTATTCAGGAATTTAAAAACGACTCATTGTACAAATGGCCTGAGAAGAAATAACGATAAATTCACACATTGGACGCTTGTATGGATATCAGTGAATTTGAAAACTGTGTAAGCATGCGTGATCGATTCACGTGACTGTTTGCTTGTTGCCCGAGGCGAGGGAAAATCTTTTCTGACAAGCATTAAGCGGACCTAATTAGTATATACAGTCAGATCTGGCCTATGCGACCACCTTAATTAGCGTCAGCCAAACCTTGCCGCTAGTACCTGATGACCCCTCAATGCATATAGTAGATACCGCATGAATTATGATTTGTGACCGCAAGATGGTGCTTATATATGACAAGTACGTCTTCGTTCATATGTAATAATGGCCGGTATGCTGTAGGGACAAAACACGGATGGTCTTTGTAAACATGTCAGGCTCATTTCTGTCATGTCAGTCTCTGGACCAGTCAATTCATGACACCCGCTTCGTTCGTTTCGCAATCCGAATGACAGGCAGTTTTCCCCGAGCAGATCGCCAAACCACATCTCCTCACAACCCTTCCTGTAAAGCCGTATTCATCAACGCGACTCCATTTTACAGCACATAGAAATAACCAGCAAATTCCATTTCAACCAACGTCGACTGCCCCTCCCCCATAATTAAAGGTTTTACCAGCACAGCCCCGGGCCACGATTGGTGGTGTTTATGGTGCATGGCGTACGTCCTGTGTCAGTCAGCCCGCGATTTAACTGGCACTATATCTCGCCAAGTGTCATAGATGACTTATTTAACCTCCACTATGATTAGGGTTGCTAAATATTCATTAGAATTGAAATATGGTATTCATAAATGATATGCATTTTGTACTTGTCCATGATTACTAGAAATGGCACATCATTCTGTTTTGTAGCTTGTGATGTCGTAAATGTATCTTGCCATAGTTGTTTTACTGAAACTGTTTTACACAACCTGGTGTGCTGCACCGATCCAGACTATTAACACTCTCCGGATGAGTATTAAAGTGCACTGTTTTGCTATCTGTTGGTGCCACGTGGTTGCACGATGCACAACACAGAATGGTCGCCATTGTGGTTTCTGATGACCATTATGTACAGCGCTGTATTTAACCATGGGCCGACTAGGCCGCGGCCCAGGGCCTAGCACCTACTACTACTAAATAATAATAATAATAATAATAATAATAATAATAATAATAATACGTTAAAAAGATTAAATGAAAAATACACACATCTTCTGTACCTATGAAGAAATGCAGTTTATTTTCCATATTCCCTTGTATTAGATCCGTAGTTTTTCATGGACATTGTTGACATTGTTAATTTGTTCAAACATCTCACTAAATCAGTATGGCGTTAGTTTCTTATATCTAGATCATCAATGGTCATATAAAAGATTTAAAAAAAAAAAGATTTCTGGGTTTCTTTTAAAGTCACAGGTCCTCCGGATGGTTCTATGACAGTTTCTTGGCAACACACAAGGTTAGTGGACACCATACATATCACATTTCATTTGTTAAGTAGTTGTTCAACCGATGGATGGCAACGTTTTGTCTACAATCATATATGAAATTCGAAGTGGCAAGTAGTTTTCTCTTTCTGTAGATTTTAACTCTGACATATTTCAAACTGACCAACTTAGTTTTACCATCAGTTATATCCATCCAATTGAACAAGTTGAATGGTATTTGAAGTTCACACCGGTGATCGTTCGAAATTTTCTACAGAAGAAGAAAATACCCATTGCGGATTGCAGCGGCCAGTCTTATGACAACGCAAATAATAGTCCATGTCGGACAAGTATCGTGGTACACAAAGCTACATAAAGGATGAGTATCGTTGCGCCGTGTACATACCATGCTGCCCATGCATAGGCCATTCTCTTAACTTGATGGGAAAATGTACAGGGGTTGTCAGCAGGTTGTTGTCAAACACCAGAAACTGGGACTGAAGAGTATGGTCTTGTTCGGCAGATTAAACGAGTTGCGATAGATGTTTGGCTGGATGTGTGACAGACACTTTTGGACAGATTCCACAAAACAGATCTGCAGCTACAGAAAGATGGTCTGTCTCGTATCACACCTCTACATTCACTTGCCTCTTTTGGAATTACATGAAGACGTGCGTCCGCGGGTTGATGAATTTCAGCAGAAAGGTGTTGCAAGGTGTGTGTCATTGGGCACAGGATATGA
The DNA here is from genome assembly GCA_034401795.1 of Chaetoderma sp. LZ-2023a. Lineage (NCBI taxonomy): Eukaryota > Metazoa > Mollusca > Caudofoveata > Chaetodermatida > Chaetodermatidae > Chaetoderma > Chaetoderma sp. LZ-2023a. Next base: position 162,253,035 of record CM067373.1, on the reverse strand, counting down.
TATTCAAAGAGATAGGCTTATAGTGAGGGCATACCTTTCCATCATTGATAAGCTTTGCTCTGCATTGAATAAACGTCTTCAAGCATATGATGTCCTTCAAGGAAGGCTTGGATTTCTATCAATCGTGCTCAGTCTGCCAATGTGTCAACTCAGAGAAGCGGCAGCTGACCTTGTCAAATGCTATGCACATAACCTGGAGAAAAGCATGGAGTCAGAGATTGTGCACTTAGTAGCTATGTTTAACTCAATGTAGAGGTTGTGCACTTAGTAGCTATGTTTAACTCAATGTTCACAACAAGAGCAAAGCAATCATGAAATACATAAGTTGAAACCAGTGAGTAACTTAGATGTTTCTGGTCATTCATGCTAATGGCTGAGTTGAAACATTTCCAGATGCAAAGACAGCTCTAGGTCTGTATCGATGCATATTTGTTACCAACTGTACTGGAGTGATCGTTTTCAAAACTAAAACTAATCAAAAACTACCTTAGGATTGGCCAGGACCGGTTGTGTTATTTTACATTTTTGAGTCTGGAACATGAGACATTACGAAAGATCGGAATGCACCTTTCCAATTTTAGCTATGTCCCGCCCATCACTAGCTTAGCTCCACCCACACTTCGCCGTGTTGGAATTGATCGATCCCCGAATGCCCAGGCTATCAATTTCCTGAAGACTATACAGTTAAGTTGTTGAATATTTTGTAACTATTTGACTTGGTGCTGTTGCTGCCATATTAAAGGCATACAATTCGTATAACAACGCATAGCCCGTCTTCAACTATGCGTTCGTGACGTACTTATCTACGTCATTCATGACGTCATAATGACGTCATTAATTGTGAAGTATTCTATATATCACGTAGTTGATTATGACGTCATGATGGATGGATACGGTGGAAAGGCCCATTGGTGACCTCAGTAAACATTTTTCCATGCGAAAGGTTGACAAACTCCCATTTTGAAGCGTGTTACACAACACATCTATTTTACTTTGTAAGTATCAATCACGCAAATCATACATACGCTCTTTATGCATAATTAATATGATCGATGATGGGAATGGATGCTTTTTAGTAGGCATATTTTTTATTAGAATTTTCAATATACGCATGATCAGCATGATGAGTTGAGTAATGATGCTGAGGCTAAATCCTGCATCTCAGATATTGGAAGGTGCGACAAAAAATGTAGGAAATGGCTTCTGGGAACATCCAAATTTCGGGCAAAAACATTTTGGGATGGCCCATTTAACTTTCTGGCCCAGGGCCACGCACGCTCTAAATAAGGCTCTCTAAATGTGATTCAACATCACGGTGATTTCTGACGACCATTAAATGCCAGGATTGTTAGTTACATTTATAACAATGCATTCATTTTCGTTTCGAAAAAGAAGAAGAAGAAGAAGAAGAAAAGGAAGAAGAAGAAGATAATGAAGAAAAGGAACATCTAGCGAGCTACTTTCCAGGTGGATTTTCTTTGAACACAATGCTTACCTCTTTGTCTTTTATATTTGCAGGTTTGAATTGAAATGGATATGCCACAGAATGGATGAGTCCGATCTGTCAGTCAAGAATATTTTATCATAAACAATTACGTCATATGTTGGATGATGCCACACTCATAATTGACAGAAATACTCCGTCATGAACCGGGAATAGTCCATCGTTTTTACGAATTCTATGTCTTTACCATTTAATAAACATTTTGTTGAATATTTTGAAATTTATCTGACTGGGTGCTATTGCTGCCAACAGCCGCCAGGTCGAATTCGTTTCAAAATATTTAACAGGTTAGTTGTATGGTTACCAGGAAATTGGGATTCTGCGCATTGAGGGTTCAAAGGACATAAATCGACCCCGATATGAGCAACGCATGGGCGGAGCTTAGCTAGAGATGGGAGGGGCATAGCTAAAAGTGGATTCATCCATTATCTTGATAAGCATTGTTTAGCCTACCATCTTCTCAAAGAGGAAGTGTCTCAAATTCGCATTCTATACTGTGAGTAAGAGGACGTTTCTCTAGTTGGATCGTGTGGTACATATAAATTATAAATGATCGTCGAGAATGGCCTCTTTCTCACATTTATATACAGGTATCCGCTAGTTCAATCTCTGATTATCTGAGCTACTTTATTTGCATGTTCTCTCAACCACCCCACCCCACCCCACTCCACCACCCCTCCACCCCACCCCAGCTCTTGGTTGTTCCAACCGTGTATCCAAATGAGGAGAAACAGTTAATGAAATGTTTTTACCAAACATTTCATGATCTTATCCTCTACTCGGTGCACGGCAGCGTCACGGCAATGTGCTGGATGTGCTGAATGTCTTAGATTATCGCCAATCCTTGATGTGCAATGTCTTATAAAAAGTGGATATATGCTTAGGAAAGTATTTTAAATAGCAAGTAATGACTCGTTGCTATCAACCTTCTATTGTTTTCTTTCTGTATTCTCTGTTCACTAGAGTTGGATCTATATCGAGTTTATGCAATTCCATCTTTTATTACGATAAGTGGCATCTTTGCCTAAGGGAATCATCCACCTGCTCAAGATTGGGGAGGCGTTGGGAATGCCGAAAATGTATCTTGCCCTCTGTCCATTTCCATTCAACGATTCTTGGCAGTGGCTTAGTTATATTTGGTTGCATATGTTTGCTATTTCTGTCACAACAATATTTCCACATTATATTGCATGTACACCAGTTGGTGTGTCACTCATTGCGTTGACTAAAATGGATACGCCTTAATAGCCGGTGTTTCTATTCATATGAACATGAACAAAAGAAAGATTATGAATCATTTGAACAAGAAAGGACAAGAAGTCGGTCTTGTTGATAAAATCCGCAAATGTTGCCACTAGATTCACAAACCTGTCTATCACAGGAAGTGGCTCCATGTTTCAATCCTCAATATCTTCTTTTATCGGCATCACGCGCTTTGAGGTTTCTGGACCAATGGGTGAATACAGTCTATCGATCAATACTAAGTGTACGAATTGTATGTCTTTACTATTTAATAAACATTCTGTTGAATGTTTTGAAACTAATTTGACTGGGCGTTATTGTTGCCATAGGCAAAAACAACACCAAGTCAAATTGGTTTTCAAAATATTCAACAGCTTACCTGTATAGTTTTCTGGTAATTTAGATTCAGCGAGTGCAAGGATCGATCGATCCCAACACGGGCAAAGCGTGGGTGGAGCTTAGCTAGAGATGGGCGGGGAATGGCTAAAACTGGATCCATTCATTGTACCAGTGATTTTTCTTGATTGCTCTCCATGTGATTTGATGGCATACATTGTGTATATTCACCCACTAGTATATGATGTGACATCCATGTATGCTCAGCAGTTCTTATTCCAAGAGGGCTATTATTGATAAGGCATCAGATAAGCCACATAATTGGGTATGTTCGCAATAACCGTGGGAAAACTAATTGTTGCGATCGCCAAGTCGGACAAGCAGCATCCTAGCCTGTTAATTTTTTCAAATTTTATTTCTGAGTGGAATTCTCTGAAATCATGATATACCTAAATCTTACACGGATAAATAAACCCGATTTTGAAGTAATCATGTTTTAGACCCTCTATTTAGTCTTACTTTAGATAACAGTATGTATGATAAACGAATTTATCCACAGATATGGGTCATATTCTATATGGAATACACATAAATCAGCTTCGCTAAGTCAAGGGTAAATCCCTGTATCATTCCGAAACATAATTTATGCAACAGACATAATAATATTCTTTGTAGTGCACTAACTGCGATTTCGATTTTCGTGATGGTGCTACATATGTCATTTTGATTATGACGTCAGCTAACATGTGACATATTTGATTATGACGTCATACATTTGAGTGACAGATGGCATCCTTTTTATTAGATTAACATTTGCGATGTTTTAAGGCATCTCGTCTTCGATTATCAGAATCATATTCATTATACCGACATTTGTTCATATATCGTACATTTGTATAGGACATTAATTATAATCCATTATCTTAACATTTATATAGGCCTACTGTTATATAGCCTGCGAGGTAACAGACAGATTTATCTAAATTCCTAATTTAATGGACCTTTCCATTTAGCTATGCCCCGCCCATCTCTAGCTAAGCTCCACCCACACCTCGCTCGTGTTGGCACCGATCGATCTCTGAACACTCTGACTATCAATCTCCAAAAAACTATACAGGTAAGCTATTGAATATTTTGGAACTAATTTGACTGGACGCTGTTGCTACCTATGGCAGCAACAGCGTCCAGTTAAATTAGTTTCAAACTATTCAACAGCATGTTTATTAAATAGCAGAGACATACAACTCGTACAACGTGTCGGACTATTAAGAGTTAATGACTGGCCAAATAGAATCATTTATGACGTAATGATTATGACGTCATCCTACACACCACTTAGCTGATTATGATGTCATAAGACGTCAGATGATAGATGGATACACTGGAAGGGTGAATTAATGTCTCTGGATTTACAGTCGTTAATCTCATCTATTGTTGTTATGCTCTCTCTCTCTCTCTCTCTCTCTCTCTCTCTCTCTCTCTCTCTCTCTCTCTCTCTCTCTCTCTCTCTCTTTCTCTCTCTCTCTCTCTCTCTCTCTCTCTCTCTCTCTCTCTCTCTTATAAATTATGACGAATAAGTCGTCTGACTACTACACACCTTTCCAAACTAATTGCCACTAAAATAGTTCGGTCAACGGGAGCCTCTTATCTGGTCTACATAGACGATGCTTTTAATTTTAGAAATTTAGAAGTAACATCACCAGAAGCATTGGTCATGCAATGGTTAATGGGTTCCGTGCCAATGATTTAGTAAGAAAGCACAAGTAGTCAAGATATTCTCGTCCTAGTGCAAAAACATGCTGCTACTATTATCAGTGCGCTTTATTAAGTCATACATGCACCCTATATGTCACCCTATGCAATGCACATAACTATGTCGCTGCCATCGGGGTGTTTCGAATTCAATTATAGGGCCTGTGTTATATGCTTCACAAATATATTATTTTTTTGTGACAATATTACCAATACCTGCGGCCCCTCTTCACGCTATGTCAACTCTTTCTCCGATTCCCTTATGAATGAAGGGATGCTCTCACGATTCTTTCTTGCAAGTAATCTCAACACCTACGGCCCCTGCTCATCCAGCATTCCACCTTCGATCCTTTCACAGAATCCAATAGTCTAGAAAGTGGTAATTATAATTGTATTGGCCTCATACCCTTCTGCGCGAAATCATAGGTGGAGGCTTTGTACTCTGTCTAAGCATTTATCTTCAGTTAAGCTGAATCTTGGGAGTTAATTTAGTAACTCCTTGAACTGTATTCCATGATCGACCATGTTTGAAGAAAACAGTGATAACACAATAACTTTGAATCAGCTTTTGTTTGAAATGCGTGAATTTATCGTGCAGAATACATCTAACATGAACGTCTACGTTCCTAAATATACTAACATCAACAAATGCACGTAGTACAATCAGTGGTCTGATTGAGACACTTGCTTTTCCAGGCTCGAAGACGTGAAAAGTAAACATTCTAAATGCCCATGATATTAAGACCAACATATATTGAGTGAGCAAAGTACCTTTAGACCGTTCTTGTATTTAGTATGAGAAAATTTAAATTGCATTAGTCTACAACGGAGACATGGCCCGTACGGGTTGTCCATAAGAGCATCTTGCATTATTTTCACCTGTTCCGGTGCCAGAAGGTTTAGTGCAGGTAATTATGTGTGATAGGGTTGGCGCATAGATCACATATTAGAACCAAGATGGTGAAAGAAGTATGTGGGTGCCCAGGAATGAGATTTTATATTAGTAGATATTTACTTCAATCAATCGGCGCGAATAAATATTACATGTGTTAATATTAGTTACATAGCTGGACGCAGTATTTGTAGTTCCCTGAGTGAAAGGAAGGAAATGCATTGTTTGTTCCGGATGACCATGCCTGTAACACCTCACATTACATGTACACGGATAAGTGTATTACCATTCAGAGCGATGAAGGCTTAATATGTTCACAGTCGTTCAGCATGGCAGTTTTGTTAAATTAATTTGATACGTCGTTCAAGAATATGCTATCATAATCGAGTACATTACATGCAGGCTGAGGTCACAATCATAATTTACAGAAATATTCCCTCGTGAAGCTGGAGTAGTCCGTCAAGCGTACGAATTGTATGTCTTTGATGGATTTTATATTTAATAAATATTATGTTGAACTTTTTGAAACTAATTTGACTGGGCGCCTTTGCTGCCATAAGCAGAAACAGCACCCAGTCAAATTAGTTTCAAAATATTCAACCGTTTACCTGTATAGTTACCTTGATATTGGGATTCTGGGAATTCAAGTTTCGCTCAATCCCAACATGGGACATGCGTGGTCGGAGTTTAGCTAGAAATGGGCGTTGTTTGAAATGCAATGCAATAGAAATAACTAAAAGTGGATTCATCCATCGATTCATCGATTTGAAACGAAGTTAGTATGGGATTGCTTATAATAAATATGCTTGTCTAAGAATACGGTCAGTCGACATTTAAAATCACATATGGAATATTGACAATGTTTGTAAAAATAATCTAGAGGTGAATCAACCACCGAAGCGGGCCATGCTTAGAAACATATAATTGCCAATATGAATAGTGGACTTACATACAGGTACATCAACATCATGGGGTCATTATAGAGTGAGAGAGCATGCATTGCTGAGCTGATAGACCATTAGGATGGTATTTTCACCTGCCTTATCAGCATCACAAACGGTAGTTAGCTAGACCTACTAAATTATAATTAGGCAGCCTGTGTTATCTAAGGCCTTATTATTGCTTGAAATAATTATAGATATATCGTTATGACCACAACGGTTATTTCGAATATTGTCAAATTTATATATCATCAACATCTTGAAATGACATGATTGACAGGAGAGGATATTATATTGTATACAGGAATTATGTTTTTTTAATTGGACTAAGTTTTCTCTATAATAAGAGAAGTATACTAACAGGTAAACAGTCTAAGGGCTTGTTGAACTAGGGGATATCTAGTTGTCATGTGTGTAATCGTGAAATGAATGATCAGGTTCGAAAAGGGGATGCTCAAGATATATGAGTGACAGCAATACCTGTTCGGCAAACCATCTGTGTTATAGGACCAAAAGATGATAGCTATTCAACCCAACCCTGTTATCATTACAGTCATGAAATGACACACCCTCCACCATCTAGGTAATATTCTGTTGAATATTTTAGATTATTCTGACTGGGAGCTGATGGTGTCAAAAGCAGCAAAATATTCCAGTAAAATTAGCAAAAGACGCTTGAACATCTTTGCTGGAGCGTTGCTTTGAATTCGGGAGACATGAATTTCAAAGGTTAAATGGATAACAAACTGCATGGTTCACTATGCCAGATAGGCAGATGACCACTTATCTAAGAGACCTGACATCTGGCGGCCGAAGAGTGTATATACCGTTTTATGCTAATCCGTAACTCCGTGGGTTAGTTTGGCGTTACTCTAGATTAACTTTCTAGTGTGATCACGGACCATATCTATGCCGATCACGTTTTTTGGCGCTCCCCAAGGTGGCCGCTTACGACAGGTTTAGATGCAGACACCAAAAGAGCCGATGTTAATCCGAGGAAAAAACATTGAAACATAAATAGTGTCTAGTGAGAATAAAAAGCGAATATATACTGATAAAAGGCCTTTCTTGTGTACAGGTAAATTGAATTGTTGTGTGTAGGCTTACCTGGACAATGCAATATAATTCAATGTAAAACGACGCTGATTTGTAAAATGTACAATTATATCTAAATAAGCGATAGTAAATTGGTAATGTTAATAATAAGGACGACCGAACGAGTAGATTTGAGAGACCATGTTTTCCATTTAGTTTCGTGTAAGCTCTCTACTCGTATCGCACTCGTCAATTCTGTATGACAGAAAAAAGATGTTTTTATTGTCAAGTACGAGTTTATACGGCGTGTGAAACGGGTCTCGATCTGTCAATACGACATTTAATTTAACTATTTTCCATTCTGAATTAGGCGTAAACTAAAGGCCATAATTTGAAGGATACTAAATTCGAAACGTACCTAGGATTCATGAACCATATTGTTTTACTTTCTTTGGCGCTTTGGAGAGCAACAACTTTCAAGCAGTTTGTTCGAAAATAATCCTATGCGATATAATAAGTATTATATACACCAAATATAGAATTAAATGTGTTAATACATTTTACAGTGATTTACGTAGTGTAAATATAATTCGAGCCGGACTCCCCCTTACTGACGGCTATTTACACGTTCGGATTGCTTATGTGTTTTGAAATCGTAGTCTAGGAAAACATCGCAATCCTCACGAATCAATAACCAGGAGAGTGCAAAACGAATATTGACACTGCAAAGTTCGGACTCGCTTTCCTGACGAGAACCGAATCGTCACTTCGCAAATCTGAGATCGAATTTCCCATGCCACCTCCACATCATTAGAGAACTCTTCTGTGACGGAAAACCACATTTAGTCCGCCGCTCGGGGTACAAAGAGGTTTACCTCAAGTATTTGAGCATTGCGTTTAAGAAATTTGACGAACTCCTATCTCCTCCGGTCAGAACAACTCCAGTTTGTCAATTTAAATGTCAAACCGTCCATCTAAAAACCAAGAGTGGATTAACCTTCTTCTAAGACGATGGTAAAACGAACACAATGCGTCTTGTTTTCCAGTAACACGCAAGCTCTGTATTTCTTCACGAAGATGTCTAGAACATCTCAATGGATCTTTTCGGTTTTAACTATGCCCCGCCCATCGCTAGCTAAGCTCCACCCACACCTCGCCAGTGTTGGGATCGATCTATGAACACCCTGACTATCAATTTCCAAAAACTATACATGTAAGCTGTTGAATATTTTGAAACTAATTTGACTGGGTGCTGTTGCTAAGGCAGCAACAGTGCCCAGTCAAATTAGTTTCAAAATATTCAACAGCAGGTTTATTAAATAGCAAAGAATTACAAAGACATACAACTCATACAACGTGTCGGACTATTTGAGATTTGATGAAAGTCTATTTGGAACCCTTTGTGGCGTAATGATTGTGGCGTCATCATACACGCGCTGAGCTGAATATGACGTCCTACGAGGTCAGATGATGAATAGCTACTCTGGAAAGTGGAATTGACATTGAAGAAGTTAATTTTAGCGGCTTGAAGAAAATAACCAATCTCCCTAAGCCAAACCGTGAATCCAAATTTTGTGAACCACTTGACTGCTGAATCTTTTGCAGCTGCCATATTCCGAGAGTTATGGGCTTGTTAAGTATGACGTCACTGCGCACGATTCGCAAGCCGGAAGTGTGTATTTTGCTATATTACATCGTAAGTACGTGTTTATGACGTCATCATTTATTGTTAAACAAACACATTGTTTTGTGTATTTAACAATCGATCTGAACCCGGAAATACGTTATCACTTAACATGCCCATATCTCGAGACCGGCTAAATATTTCGAAAGCAATTTGGCTGAATGTTGTTGGTAGCTAAGTCGCCAACCACTTTCAGTCAAATTGTTCTCAAAATATTCAGCCAGTCAAGAGTATTTGCCCATTGAAATTATTGTATGGTGGCTGGCAGGAGCGAGGCAGTTACGAAACCACTGCTTGACAAAGTGAAACCTTGTGCTGCAGCATCCAAGAATCACATGCAATACTGTCGAATACAGGTCCGGTGGTCATTATAATAAGCACAGACACTAACGCTTCAATCACCGAAATACCAAAATCTCAATGTCAAGAAAATGAGAGAGAGAGAGAGGGAGAGAGAGAGAGAGAGAGAGAGAGAGAGAAAGAGAAAGAGAGAGCTAATGTATTGAATATGCATAGTATGAGACCTAAGGCAGCATCAGCTTCTGGGAAAATAAGTCTCAAAACATACAACAATACATTTCTTCCGTCTGGAAAGACCCTTCATTTCCGGACTACAGGGGTCAAACCTCAAAGCGTTGAGGGTAACATGTTTCACGCGCATCATTCTCAAAATGAGCAGCGTGTGTCAGTGATGTACCTGAATATTGAAACACGATAATTTTAGCAATGAAGGTGTTAGCACTATTGTCACTTAATAACATGCCCGGCCCATCTCTACTTAAGCTCCACCCACAACTCGCTCGTGTTTGGATCGATCGATCTCTGAACTATTTGTTCACGTGATGGACGTTTACAGCCTTATGACGAAGAATTCTTTGTCAATTATGATTGTGACGTCAGCATACATATGACAGGGGCGGATTCAAGGGGCGGGGGGGGGAGGGAACGGACCGCCGTACCCCCCCCTAAAATTGTCCAAGCCTACAATTATTTCTATGGGACATATGATACAAGTAATATTAGTATATTTTTAAAAATAAAATAAGATTTTTGATCACTCAGAATGCAGGAGATGGCTTCTCAGAGCATCTAATTTTCACATTTTTTTTCCGGTGGGGGTGGGGTGGGGTGGGGGTGGAACCCCGGACCCCCGTGGGAGGCCCCTCACAGACCCTCCCACATTTACGCCCCCAGCACATATTCTTGGATCCGCCCCTGTATGACGTAACTGATCATGACGTCATAAACATTAGTGACAGATCGGTTTCATCCATTATCTCCATTCTCTCTCGCCGTCCGCTCCTATGGAATATTGATATTAGTTGGCGCCGACAGCGGCCATGGTGTTAAGCATTTTAACGTGACAGCTTAGCGGAGTGGCACACTTGACGCGGGACAACACCGGGAAATATGATCTCCTCAATTCACTTTCATTACAAGGCAAAGTAAATAGTCATGGCGGCAAAAGCGAGAAATTAACACAAAATACATATGTAGCAAATAACGTGATAAAAAGCGATATTTTAGTTTCCCACCCCCTTGGTCTGAAAAGTCGTGCTCTGTCGACAGAAGAAACTCACTTATTGGTGTCCGTACAACCAGCAGATGTCTTATTTTGACATAGGTCAAACAGACTCTCGTTGACAATCGAATGTTTCTTATCCGTCTATGAACGGTCTAATATTTATTTGTGAGATGATTAGGAGAAAATAAACATGGAGCCAGTGTGAATACAAGACCGGTGTATCGATGCGTCTTGCGACAGATTGACACGTAAAATAGTGAGTGAGAGATGAAAGCTGGGTGAGTGCGGTTGGCGGGGGTGGGAGTGGGGTGGTGGTTGGGGGGGGGGGTGCTGGAAGAGGGTCTGATGTAACATATGCTGTTATTACTGCATGATGAATCACCAACTGATATTTATACACATACGAAACTCCTCTTATTGCGCGAATGTGACCTGGACATATTCTACTATACTTATCTAATATATACATATGCACTCACCTCCCCACCCCCACTCTTTTATCTAATATGATCACTCGAGAGCAGCAGAAAGGTAAGGAAAGGTTGTTACTGTATTAAACCCAAATCAGTGGTCGTATGAGATGTTATTTCTGACCACAATAGGGTGGTTGCATATAACTTGTGTTTTACCACACGTCTTTAAGCACTCATTTGTCATCGTTTATCATCTAGATAAGCTTGATGCATGTCGCCACAGACACCGTCGTACTATAACCTAACATGGCTGGCTGGATTGTATAATCTCCAAGATATTGCTATTTTAATATCCATGGCGGTTATCTTGTATTGCATATTGGGCTAGTTAACTAACAGGACTTTGAGATTTCTTTTAAGCCCTAAGTACATATATCAATATGTACAGATGGTAATAAGGGTAATGCATGTGCAAAGCTATGTTGACAAAGCGCTAAGGCATTAGCATTTCAAAGGACATAGTGGCCATCTTGAACTTTGCATTAGAAAATATTCAAAACAAAACGGAAACAACATATATTGAGTTGCATCCATCCTCTAGATTCCAAAAGGTATAGGTTTTAAATTTCTATCGGACAGGTTCGGAGGATGTTATTATACCGCATAATAATATACACTAATATCCATCGCGTGTACCAGATGATGCCCATCACGCCTCTAGCCGCTGTAGCAGCTCTGGTTCCCATTAGGCGTTATGTTCATCAGTCAGTGCCGTGTTACACTTATATTCACCTATGATTCCATGTCAACACGCGCATTCTGGTAACACGCCCGGTATGATTGATAGGGCAGTCATTGCCATGTAGCAAACACCACGCGATATAGGTTAGGACCAGACGCTGGGCGAGACAAAGGCCTTTCCGTCTCGATCTCGCTCACACAATCTATTGGAATCATACTATGAGATGATGGAATAGCAAGTATCGGCAAATGAAAGATATCCGTCTAGACCATGCTTCCCTACGGTTGTCTTATCCCGCCAGTCCGTTAATATTGGTGGATTATTATCCTCATATATATCCAGTTTGTAACACGGCGAATGTCCTATAAGCAACTGTGTTTGCTTGTTGTCATAAACAGCAATGAATTTCAGTAAAATTAAGTTCAAGATATTCAGTATTGACTTAGGTATAGCATTGATTCCGTTTCATATATATATATATATATATGTGCAAATGGAATACACGTTGAGGCGGGTTAATACGAATGATATATGTCTGCCCAGCAGGAGCGGCGAAAGGGCGTTCTAGTCAGGACCTTGGCTAGCAGGTTCTTCAGTCTTTCGTGCCGTCCATGCAAAGTGTCTTTTCCCAGACAATGCACACCCACCTATCTGGTTTCAAAAAACCGATCCAAGATCATAACCTATGTGTTTTAGAGTGCCATTTCTCCCGTGGATGGGGACGGGGTGTGTGCCAGCATGATATATCGATCTCAGATAGAGACATAGCCTATACCGTGTTTGACCTTATCCTTTGTTTTTTAACGTCCACTATAGATATATTAATATATTTCCACCGAGAATAAGCAATTCTGTCATACGTGTATCATATTTTTATGTACTTGGCACACATATAGATACTGGAAGTCATACTGCACGCGATGCCATATAAATTGACATTAGTGCCAAATCATGTTTATTGAATTATATTACATAGCTTTGAAAACAATTTGTTGAAGGTGATTACTTTGTAACATATTTTTGGGTTAAGAATGCTGACATAGGACGCTTAGTTATTTGGAAGTAAGCAACAGCAGCAGCAGCAGCAGCAGCAGCAGCAGAAGCAGCAGCAGCAGCAGCAGCAGCAGCAGCAGCAGCAGCAGCAACAACAACAACAACAACAACAACAACACAACAACAACAACAACAATAACGCCGCAACAGCAACAACAAAAGCGGCAGAAACAGCAGCAGCAGCAGCAGCAGCAGCAGCAGCAGTAGTAGTAGTAGTAGTAGATGTAGTAGTAATAGTAGTAGTAGTAGTAGTAGTAGTAGTAGTAGTAGTAGTAGTAGTAGTAGTAGTAGTAGTAGTAGTAGTAGTAGTAGTAGTAGTAGTAGTAGCAGTATCCGTAGCAGTATCCGTAGCAGTATCAGTAGCAATAGCACAGTAGTAGTAGTAGTAGTAGTAGTAGTAGTAGTAGTAGTAGTAACAGTAGCAGCAGTAGTAGTAGTAGTAGTAGTAGTAGTAGTAGTAGTAGTAGTAGTAGTAGTAGTAGTAGTAGTAGTAGTAGTAGTAGTAGTAGTAGTAGTAGTAGTAGTAGTAGTAGCAGTATCCGTGGCAGTATCTGTAGCAGTATCAGTAGCAATAGCACAGTAGTAGTAGTAGTAGTAGTAGTAGTAGTAGTAGTAGTAGTAGTAGTAGTAGTAGTAGTAGTAGTAGTAGTAGTAGTAGTAGTAGTAGTAGTAGTAGTAGTAGTAGTAGTAGGGTCTAGTGGGTCACCTTATTTTTACATATTGGAATTATTTTTCCTACCAGTCATGACTCTGGTACACAACCACTATTGAAAACCGCATTAGATAACGACAAGTAGATCGGTATCATAATGTCAGATGTGCTCTTTATATATTCGTTGATTATCTCTATATAGCTAGCTTTTTCATTTAAAATTTTGCTGATTGTTTTTCTAATTTCGGGTTCAGATATTACTACATCAAGTTCCTGGCAAGCCGGTATAACTGGATGCTGAACCTTGGCATGCCCAGTTCGTCTAGCCCAATCCGTCCAGTCCGCCCAGCATGCCATGTCTGTAAGCACGCTGAACTATGTCAAGACACGCGAAAGCGTATGTAAGCACGTTGAGCTATGTAGAGGCCACGCGAAAGCATATGTAAGCATGCTGAGCTATGACAAGCCCCGCCAAAGGGTATGTCAGCGCGCTGGACTATGGAATGACCCGTCACCATGTATGTAAGCATGTTGAACTATGACCTGTCCTCAACTCGTTTGTAAATGGGCTAGGCTATGATAACCTGTTATAAACATTAGAGTCGCCAGCCTTTCCTTAGCAATACGATATCATTATACGGTATCATTAGGCTATATAATCATTATAGTTTTAAATTTTCTATGCAAGACTAAACTTACTTTACAACCAATTGTAGCCCATGAGTGCCGTGTCTATGTGTGTGCGGTTTTAGATTGGTGCTTTCGTGAGTACGAGGATAGATGATATTTGGCCAAAGCCCGGAGAATATACTAGATACTAGCGAGAGCACCGACGATTTTTTTTAAATATGTATCACATTGTACTCAAATCGGAACCGAATAATGCAACATGGCGTCTGTTCGATAAAAGGGCTAATTTTCTGACCAATTAGTGAACATCGGCGATAACAACGATAGGTCTGGCGGGTGAAATCAGATGACCAGGGGCAAATGACCACGAACAACGGCGCTGTAGAAGGTATGAGTGTATATTGTTAGTGGTAGAAGGCAAATTAGTACCGAGTCTTCTTAATAATAGGATAATGCTCTACAACTGAAAGCCGTGTGAAAGACTCTTTCTTTACTTATAAAAAAGAATGTATGAAATTTTCACAAGCTGAACTCGACATTTTCACAAATTGAACTCGACACCTGGACCTTCTCAATGCCCTCTGTGAGCCCCACAATTCACCCGTATAATGCGACTGAGTGACATATGTAAAACCTGGCCTATGCGACCACCCTATAGAACATAGAGATTAGTCACCGTTGACAGGTGGTCAGTTAACGAAAGTGACTTCCTGTAGAATATAGCTTTTGAACACAAGCGATGGCGGTTCTTTAGCCACTCGTCTGTTAAGGCTCAAAATGATACTCACAGAAATGAATCATTTAATGGCCACTATTTTTCCATGAAGACTAAAATTTGTGAACAAATTTGCAAAAATAACTGTCCGGTGTGGTGCAAAAGGGCATTCCTCAAGACCACTACAGATGCCATTTCTACGGGCATGATCATTAATGGAGTAGTGACCAAGACAATTTAAAATTCAGCTTGGCAAGGAGCGCATTTGTAGGTCAGGAGAAAACCATTTTTGAAAATCTGCCACTGGAATCATTGGCTCTGTAACAGAACCAGTCATTCTAGTGGTAAATTAAAAAAAGTCTTCTTTTGATCTACAAATAGAGATTTCTCAGCACCATTGTGGAGGGTTTTTGACCAGTTCGACCATTAAAAGGTTAACTTTACACACGGGTAGTTAATGGACGTGGTCTTTCGGTCATCTATCTTAAAGTACCGTCAACATTTGGTTCCAATACAGGTGGTCTCTCGGGCAGGTTGAGCAGTCCTCAGCATCTAGGTGAATATCCTATATCTGTAAACACATCTGCCTTTATGGTACAAAGAATACCGCTTCTAGGAAACACGTTGTCGTAAGACTACCAAACCTGATTAACTATACAATAATGTGAACACTAGTTACGCTTACCGAGGGCGCGTGGCCTGCGCTATGAGATCGTCTATCTATAGTGATCACGTGCAGATACAACCGTAGGTGGTTGGAATACACAGCGGCGGTTGTAGATATGGAGACAATGACATAATCTTTTTTTGTTGTATACTGTGGTCGACTGATAACTGGATGCGTGGGTACGTGAATGGGGACACCATCAGCCGAAATCTCCGCCCTGGAGGCGTCACTGAGAAGAACTCTACCACGCGATATATACTCGGATTAAAAAGGAAAGTTGAATGGATCAAGTTCTCTAACCGTTGTTGAAGTTTGTGATAATTACAGGACACGTCTTTAGGCATTTGCCATTTCGGTATATATAATTTGATGTTTCAATTTCTTAAAACGGACCCGACAGTGGACGCGCAGCAACCCAAACCTGTGTTTAGCATATCTGAGTAATACATGTGCTTGAATAGATAGAGCGAGAGGTTTAAAATCTTAATGGACTGCGTCTGGGTGGAAACATTTCAAACATTAATTCGACCTGACAAGTGACTTTACATTGACACTGTTGCACTTATATCTAACATCTGCTGATATGCGGATACGTCATCGCCGCTTTGTTAATCTTGCGGTCAGTTTGTGTTCCCGTGCCCTCACGATCACGCTGGTTCGATGCCCATGCCATGATCAGCTATCATCTGATTTCTCTGTTATTTATAGCGCATCCATTAAAATGTTCATAGGTTTTTGGGTATTGCTGAAATTGCACTTTATCACTGTAGCATAGCGTATTCTAGTTTTTTTAATGGAGTTGTATACCTTGCTACACCCACGCGTTGTCAGTGTTGGGATCGATCGAACACTGAACTACCTGAATAGCAATTCCCAGCAAACTATACAGGTACGCTGTTGAATATCAAAGACGGACTATTAAATGTTCATACCTGACGTAGCTATACCATTCATTATATTATTTGACTATGGCGTCGGTCTACATGTGAGGTGGGCCTAATAGACCAATCCCACATTCGCGTATTTTGGTGGTAAATACCTTCCCAGAATGCATTGTGCCTACAACTCCTGGCTGGCAAATGGGATAGCCGGCGCGCAAACAGCATTACTTTACTATGGGAATCCGATACGACGCACTTTAAGCAGTGCATATGAAAAACTATGATCATAATATTATTGAAGTCATACATCATTGGAAAGCAAAGTCAATTTTCTATATATTTCTGTATTAGTTGTTATAGTTTTGTGAAATTTAATACAATTGATTGCAATTTTAAAATACCCCCTATTGTCCACTTGATTTAATGCATCTAGGTCGAATGGCGTATTTTATATACGCAAATAACTATATATAAAATAATGCATTAATGTTTCGGCAATTGAATGCGCTTTCCAATGATATATGACTTAAATAATATAATGATTGCAGTTTGTCATAGGAGCGGATATGTGGGAAAGGTGTATCGATTATGCCGTTATATACTTGAGTAACAGATTAGATTGATCAGTTCCTGGCGCCGGTATAACTGATAAAATAACGGTTATGCACTCCGCTAGTAATAGACGTATTCATTTCTAGACATGCCCCCTCACATTTATAGCTAATCTCCGCCCACTGTGCATGCGTATTTGAATTGCTTTATACACCTTAAACCTTGATTAGCCAGAATCTCAATTGGAAAAATAATTGTACATGTAAGCGGTTGAATATTTTGACTTGGTGCTGTTGCTGCCTATGACAAGAGCATCTTCCAGTCGAATAAGTTTCATAATAATCAACAGAATGTTTAGTAAATTGTACGCGCACTAAACTCATACACTTCGGACACTTTCGTAGCGAACTTTACCAGTTTAGCGACGAACATAGGCCTGTATCTTTTTGATTGTGTCGTCAAGTAATAAGTGACGTATTTTGATTATGGCCTCAGCTACTTCCCTGATAACGCAGCTTACTGGGCCGACTCTGAGCCGATACCGGGCCGATACTTAAAGTATCGGCACGGTATCAGCCCAGCATCGGCCCAGTAAGCTGCGTTATCTGGGTTGAGTGTCAGATAGGACCACTTCATTGGAGGATAGGGAACAACACCACATTATCACTACTCTAAATTTCAAACCTGGTGAATAGTCCATGCACAATTGCGATGATGCTAATTGTGAATATTGGTCGTTAGTTCTAAGGCTTGCCAACATAGATATGGATGGATCCACTCTAACGATACCCTATATCTAGTCAAGTTTCGGCCACGCTTTTCCCGCGTTTGGATCGATCGAATCCAGATTTCACAGAATCCCAATATTAAGGTAACTATACAGGAAAGAGGTTGAATATTTTGAAAGTAATTTGACTGGGTGCTGTTGTCAAAATTTTCACAGAATATTTGTTAAATAGTACCTTCATCAATTGAGGGATTATTTCAGCATCATGATGAAGTCCTTATGCCAATTAGGACTATGATGTCAACATACGTGTGGCGTAATTGGCTATGACGTCATATACATGATCGACAGATCGGATTAATCAATTCACCTTTCCAGAGTACCCACCCATCATATGACGTCATAATGAACTGCGTGATGTGTAGAATGACATCATAATGAATGACATCATGAATGACGTCGATAAGTACGCCACGAACGCATATTTGAAGACGGTCTATGCGTTGTTGTACAACTTGTTTGCTTTTACTATTTAATAAATATTTTGTTGAATATTTTGAAACTAATTTGACTGGGCGCTGTTGCTGCCATAGGCAGCAACAGCACCCAGTCAAATTAGTTACAAAATATTCAACAGCTTCCCTGTATAGTTTTCAGGAAATTGATAGCTAGGGCATTCGGGGATCGATTAATCCCAGCACGGCGAGGGGTGGGTGGAGCTTAGCTAGTGATGGGCGGGGCATAGCTAATAATGGAAAGGTCCATTACCATTTACCATGTTAGTCAAAATCACAACATTTCACCCATATATAGAGGAAAGGAACACGATGTATATGAACTGTCATATCTACCTTGTATCTGGCATGCAAACATTGCAGGATGCGTTATATCTATACATCTATGAGAAGCTACCTTGTACTGCACATACACTACCTGGCAAAACTCAAACATATGTGGTTAGTCAGTGCATGATACAGAAATGCTCAGAAATAAGAATATTTCCAAAACTAAATAAAACGTACTGTTGACAATTTTGGACTTAATTTGATTGGAAGACATTGCATGGCTTCTAATCGAATTAGGTCCAATATATTCAGCAAAAGCTTTCTAACATTGTGTTAACTAAATTGTACTAACTAACATATTTCTGGGTGTTTTTTTTTTTTGAAACAATTTAACATATTTCTGTGCTGCACTGTAATTACTATGACAAAATACACTTCAAGCATTTGTGATAGTGGTGAACGACACGTTAGTGGGTCTATCGATAGTTTACTGACATTGTAGAGCATTGAGTCGTTAACTTGTATTTAGAGAGAGCCTAAAACATACAACAAAGCTATCATTATATGGAGATTCAATAGTGTAATCTACTAGATAAATGCCTTTGTTTCGGACCAAATATTGTATCATTATAACGCCCTGTATTTGAAGTAAATATTTGTTGCTGCTTAAGTCAAGTTGGAGCGATAGTTACCACCGATACTGTATTCAGATAGCGAAGAAATCATATTTGTTCTACCCGTGCCGTGTTAATATCATTTGCATAATATCGAGTGTCTATTATTGTTTTAATGATCTCATTAAAGTGGTAGTGTTGGACTAATCGACTTCATCTCTACCGTGACCATCATATTGCTGACCGGTCCTATCGCCTCTTCAGAGAACAACAGTCCAGTAATTTCATTGCCCGTTCCTTTTCGTGGAGCGTAATTAAACAATGGAATTCGTAATTTCTGTTCTCAACAGAGGAGGGAAACCCAAGAAAGTGTCATGTCCTGCCCACCTCAAGCTAAGCCCCAACCATTTTTCTCAGCGTGTTGGAATAAATTTATATGCTTTGAATCCTGAATTCCCAGAATCCCAATTTCAATATAAGTATACATGTTAGCTGTTGAACAGCGCACAGACACATTATTTTCAAAATATTCAACAAGCTATTTATGTATGATTACCGTATTCTGCGGCTGTAGTAGTAGAAACATCATACAGCTGCAATCAGTCCTTCTTCGCTTTTGCCCACTATGTCGTGTCTTCAACCGAAGTCCTAAGCTTCCTCAGGTCCATTCTTGACATGATTGTATCGAGTCCTGCTTTCTTGTGGTCACCTCGTAGCACGCTCAATAGATTTATGCAATGACCTCATCTCCTGGTTTTGGATTTGCTGGCTTCGAGTAAGACGAATTCCAAGGCTCTTAACATGTTGTTTATTAAATATTAAAGACACACTTGACGGACTATTCCAAGTTCATAACGGAGTATGTCTGTCAATTATGACTGTGACGTCACCCTACATGTTACGTATTTCACTAAGACGCCATACTATAGGGAGTTGTGTACCCGCCACCCATTCGTATAATGATAAATTTGTAAAATAGGAAAAAGGAAACGGTTCAAGCAATTTCCTTTTTCGTTAAAAACATTAAAAAATATAAGTTTTAGTTTTGAAGTTGAATTAGGACTAAATAAATCTCTAATCCAGCCTCACAACTAAGAAAGAATATGAATTTATATGGAATGAAATCACCATATGTTACGATTCATTTCGTTTCATTACATTGAGGCACACAATTTCACTCTCTAAGAGCATGCAATTTTAACAATTTTACTTTCAAGTATTTTGGTGTAAATTTGAGCCTTTAACCATCCACGAACTGCGACCACAAAATATGTAGGCCCTATTTCACTAAACGGATCCATTTAAAGCTATTCCCCGCCCAATTCTAGCTAGGCTCCACCCACGTTCTGTTCGTGTTGAGCTCGATCGAACCTGAATTCACACAATCCCAATATCAAGGTAACCATACAAATAAGCTTTTGAATATTTTGAAACTTATTTGATCGGATGCGTTGCAAATTAGTTTCAACATATTCAATAGACTGCTTATATTAAATAATAAAGCCATACAATTCATACACTTGACGGACTATTGAATGTTCATGACCAAGATAGATACGGCATTCATTACATATGGTGATTGTGACGTCAACCTACACGTGACGTAATTGGTTATGACGCCATCTACTTGAGTGGCAGATCGAATCTATTCATTCATAAATCCACATTTATTGCCGCCCACTTAGACACCGTCCCTATGAGAGCATATCGCGCTATAATCAACGAGTGTTGAACGTACACGATTATGCAATCGAATAGAATGGCTCAACATTATAGCCAAGATAAAAATAACCATTATTGACAACACCATGGATAAATAATCCACACAGATAATGCTTACAATTCAATCTTACAGGGCACCTGCAGGTTGCAAAGCTTTCGTGTCTGGACTAAGCCTCTTTTGTTAGACAAGATACAAGATTCTACTAAATAACCGGTACCTAAAAAACCCAATTTGTCTAAGGTAGCAACAGTTTCCAGTGAAACTAGTTTCTAAATCTCTAACTGTTTACATAAATAGGTGATTTAAAATTGCGATCTCGAGATCAGAGGCGTGAAAGGGTTGATTAGCTCATGATAATAATATCACTTTACTAGTTGCATTGATATTTATCTTAAGATCTTCCTTGCAATTGATATTCACTATCGACATAGGCACCCTATCTGTTACATGCGAACGTGATTAGCCCTTTGAACACCGAACATATAGTCTGCGGTCGCTCGCCCATGCTGAGTTTATACTTAAAATATTGCCAATATTGTTACTTTTTACCTTATACTTAGCCCATATACATGAAAGGCCGTTATTCCGGACTCAGTAACAAAGCATGGGCTAAATACCCGAAAAGCCTTTATTACGGCCTCGGTGACAAAGTACATATACCCGAAGGGTCGTTATTACAGCCTCGGTCACAAAGTCTATATACCTGAAAGGCCTGAAACCGGCCTCCATGTAGGCGCTATGTATGCTTATTTTTAATTATCTAAGTGTATGTAGGGCCGGAAAACCGGACTTTTGGGTATATGAACTTTCTCACTGAGGCTTGAATTCCGGCCTTTCGGGGTTTTGATTGACGGATACACCAATTCCCCGTTCCAGGGTATCCATCGATGATCTGACGTCATATGACGTCATATTCAGCTAAGCGGCGTGTAGGATGACGTCATAATCATTACGTCATAAATGATTCTATTGGTCCCGTCTTTAACGCTTAATAGTCCGACACGTTGTACGAATTATATGTCTCTACTATTTACTAAACATAGGCAGCAACAACACCGAGTCAAATTAGTCTCAAAATATTCAACAGCTTACCTGTACAGTTTTCTGGAAATTGATAGTCAGGAAGTTCAGAGATCGATCGATCCCAACACGAGCGATGTGTGGGTCGAGCTTAGCTAGAGATGGGGCGGGGCATAGCTAAAAATGGAAAAGCCCATTGACCAACGTTCGCCATTTATCAATTAAAATGTCAGTGTCTCAATTTCAAGACAAGAAGTACACAGGAAAGCTCTTGAATATTTAAAACTAATTTGATTGATACTCGTTGCTGCGATGGGAACCAACAGCTCCCACCCAGTGGAACTAGGTTCACAATATTCGTCAGCACATTCACTACACCGTGTTGCTTCTGACATGTACGTGTTATGAGTTTGAATCAATAGCCATCTACCATGAGCACACATATATTGGCCTATTAGACGTTTTATAACATGCATGCTAAGTATAGGAATGGGAAAGACTGTATAAGTTCCAAAAGACAGCACATATGCAGTAACAAGTACAAAGACATCTGGAATTTCTTTTTAGAATAGAGTGAATCATTTATTTACTTAGATTTGGCTATAAATTATTTAAAACAATTCAACATATATGGCACATATACTTAATTAATTAATAATTAATAATTTCTTTTAAAGACAATTATGTTTTATTACAGGTGTGTAATTAATATGAAATCACAAAACTTTTCATTTTACAGGTAAACTTAACGAGGAAATCAGTTTGAACGCTCATCAAACGGGTCAATGATTAACTATTCTAAGCAAATGCGACAGACGGGCTAATCAGTGAGAATAACGCGTGCTATTCTATAGCACCCAAGACACGGGACTGCCACAGCATCTGTATGTAGTGCCCTGAACAATGATAAGCATATTCACGATGCAACAGTTGGTCTATTTTACCAGAATTATCCACAGTTCGCGTGAATATTTGCTATACAGATGCATGAATTATTAACAGAGGTATCCAATTCACCTTCCCAGAGTACCCACTCATCATATGACGTCATAATGAAATGTGTGATGTGTACAATGACATCATAATGAATGTCTTGATGTCGATAAGTACGTCACGAACGCATATTTGAAGACGGTCTATGCGTTGTTGTACAAATTGTTTGCTTTTACTATTTAATAAATATTCTGTTGACTATTTTGAAACTAATTTGACTGACAAGTTTATCCATCCATCACCCAGTCAAATTAGTTACAAAATATTCAACAGCTTCCCTGTATAGTTTTCAGGAAATTGATAGCTAGGACATTTGCGGATCGCGCAATCCCAACACGGCGAGGTGTGGGTGGAGCTTAGTTAGTGATGGGCGGGGCATAGCTAAAAATGGAAAGGTCCATCCTAGCTATGTCGCGCCCATTTCTAGTTAAGTTCCGTCCACTATTTTACTCGTATTGGAATCGATTTATATACTTTGAATCCTGAATTCCCAGAATCCCAATTTCAAGGTAATAATACACGTAGGTTGTTGAAAATTTTGAAACCAAATTGATTGAGTGTTGTTGTTGTTGTTGCATATAGCAACAATAGTAAAATTAGTTTCGAAACATTAAACATATTTTTTTTAATTTATAAATTTATCAAACACAATTCGTACACTTGACAGAGATTTGGCGCTTCACTATGGAGTTATAATACGTCATTAATAATGTGACGTCAATATAGTTGTGACGTAGTGGACGTTTCCAGTTTATCCATCCATCAAATGACGTCGTAATCAACTACGTGACGTGTAGGGTGACGTTATAATCAATGACGTTATGAATGAAAGATAAGTACGTCACAAACGCATAATTGAAGACGGACTAAGCGTTGTTGTACGAATTGTATATGTCTATGTAACGCGCCAATATCGAATTTGCGCCGTTGGCGCAGGGACCAATATCGAATTTGATATCGGTGCGCCCGTTGGCCAACGGCGCACGGACCAATGTCTAATTTGATATCGGCGCGCCCGTTGGCCAACGGTGCAGTGGACCAATATTGAATTTGATATTGGCGCGCCAGTTCGACAACGGTGCAGGGCACCAATATCAAATTACACAAGTTTCTGATTGCATGTCTGCCTAAAAGTGTTTGCTCAGGTGATACACACTGTTGTATCGCAGTGGCGGTGGACGAAAGATACAGACGGTTCCAAAGTTATTAGAAGTGAATACGGACTTGGTTTCATGTTCAATAACAAATATGGAAACAACAGAAAACGTAGCAGCGACATCGATGTCCATGTTGTATACACCTATGAAAGTTATTGTTACTCTTAGAACTAATCATGGCGCCGCTAAATCTACTCAGTAAATTTTGACATGTACTCATGTCGGTCTGAAAATCATATTACTTATTCACGTGGAACAATTTGTTCTAGATAAGTTCGCTAAGGTCAAAACACCATTGATAACAATGTTATTTTCAAGCATTTTGGTGTGAATGTGCACATTTTGATAATGTGTGTTATTGCGCTATTTGATTTCATCGTTATACGGAATTGTGTTATTAAATTATTCAAATTTAAGAATTATGGCGTTTTATTTATTTGGTTAGTTATATATTGTGTTCGCCAGCCATTAATAGGGTTCGATTAGAAACAGAAATTTATGTACTTTAATACTGTTTCATATCATCCCAAATGCATCGATTTCGATATTGTCCCCTGCGCCGTTTGTCAACGGGCGCGCCGATATCAAATTCGATATTGGTCCCTTGCGCCGTTGGCCAACGGTCGTGCCGATATCAAATTCTAGATTGGTCCCCTGCGCTGTTGGTCAACGAGTGCGCCGATATCAAATTCGATATTGGTCCATTGCACCGTTGGCCAACGGATGCGCCGATATCAAATTCGTTATTGGGCTTGCGCCGTTGACCAACGGGCGCGCCGATGTCAAATTTGATATTGGTCCATGCGCGATATTGGCGCGTTACACTTATATTATTTAATAAATATTTTGTCGACATCATCCAGTCAAATTAGTTTCAAAATATCGAACAGCTTACCTGTATATATATATTTTTTTTAATTGATAGACATGGCGTTCCGGGATCGATCGAAGGATGAAGCTTAACTAGGGATGGGCGGGACGCGGGGCATAGCTAAAACTGGAAAGTTTCATTGATTATGACGCCAGATGCTTGAGTGACATATCGGATACCTCAGTTATGCTAAGCTTGCTTTCAAGTAACGCATCATACACTCGTTTTCATTTTCTTTAAAATTGTGTTGCAGAAATAATTTGCTGATATAAACACCATAGACCTGCATTAGCACACTTATGTAAGACAATCACCACCCTGTAAGCGCATATGAAACTGAACTTGGTGTTACAATCCAGAACAAGTAGGCAATAGTAGGGGTGAACTACTTTCGCAATTCCAGTAAAAGCGCACGCACATTCACACCAGAATGCTTGAAATTGAATTGTTAAAATAGTAATAACGCAATGAAACGAAATAAGTCATAACATCTGAAGATTTGATTCTGTAGAAATTAATATGAGTTGTTTAGTTGCTTTCAGGTAGGCCTCTAACATATACAATATAAACAATTATATTTTCAAACATTCTGGTGTGAATGTGCGCCTTTAAAGGTCGAAAATCTAACGACACTACGCTGAAAATTATCGGACAATCGCGAAGAGTTTAATGTGACATGTTGAATATTTTGAAATTACTTTACCCGAAAGCTGTTACTACTAAGGTAGCAACAGCTTCCAGTCTGTGTAATTACAAAATATTCAACAGTTTGACATTGATTTTCATTGACACAATTACCAATGTGCTCATAGTTCCCGATCTCGCGTCAGCCCACCAACCAAGAATAGACGTACCCATTTCTATAGCCATGCCCGCCCATTTATATCCACGCCCCGCCCACTTTGTACGCGTGCTGAAATCAATTTATGTACTTTGAACCCTGAATTCCCAGAATCCAAATTTCATGGTAACTTTACAGTACCGTTAATGCTGTTGACTATTTTGCAATTAATTAGCCCGGGTGATGTTGCTGTCTATGGCAGTAACAGCTCGATCCCAGTCAAATATACAACATAATGTTTATTAAGCTGTAAACTAGTCAAATGCAACTCTTACACTTGACAGACATTTCATTCTTTCCGACGGGAGCTAAATACGTCATAATGATTGTGACGTTAACTCACTCGTGACGTAATTGGTTATATCGTCAGATACTTGAGTGACGGACAGGATCCATCTATTGCAATAATGTCTAGGCCAATATCATGACCCCCCTACGGCGACGGCGTTCATAGTTAAAGGGACACTATGTAAGAAAAACAAAATACTAAGGTGAAACCTTCTTCACCTGCGGCTATTTGGCAAAAAGCTGAAACATGTTCCGAATTAAAAATTATTTAAAAAATCAAATAGTCTCGAGAAAGGTTACAAATTTGATATATGCGGTACTGAGTAGACCTATACATACCTTATATAGGTAAAAACGAATCAGTCTACATTCATTAAATGCTGTACGCCGGTTAAGTCTCTAGTAAGAACACGGCCTTAAGTCGTGTTCTCATTAGATAGCTAAACCGGAGTAACGCCATACTCACGTATGGCGTTATTCCGGATTAACACTCTAGCGTTTCTCATTATCAACAGACTAATGCAGCCACCACAACTTTTAATCACTTAAGCAATAGATGAATCTCATTTATCGATCGATCATATGACGTCATGATCAACTACGTCACATGTAGGCTGGTATCATAATCAATCCCGTCAGGAGTGACTCGATTTAGTCCGTCTTAAACGCTTAATAGTCCGTCAAGTTGCACGAATTGTATGTCTTTACTATTTTTTCAACATTCTGTTGAATATTTTGAAACTACTTTGACTGGGCGCTGCAACAGCACCCAGGCAAATTAGTTTCAAAATATTCAACAGTTTGCCTATATAGTTTTCTGGAAATTGAGATTCAGAGAGTGCAGCGATTGCTCACGACTAGTGAGTTTATGTAAAAGTGTGCGCTCAGATACTCTATTACATGCAGATAGTTACATACGATTGGCGGGGGTTGGGTAGTCGATTCATTGGATATTCACTTCTCTCCTAAAATTGTTTACTCGCAATTTGGTTGGTCAAATATTTTTCAAGAAAATTATTAACCAATGAATATGCTAAAAAGAAGAGAACTGACGAACAAATGAATACGGTTCTGGCATGGATTCTGAAGATGCAATTGCGACTAATTAGTTGAATAAAAAGCGAAACATGCTTGCCTATTATCAATATTAATATCACTATAATAAATAAAATTAACTGAGTGTTGTATTGCAATGTTTCTGTGGCCAGATCAGTGTTAGCTCTTGTAGAGTTTGTTCATGACTTCACTGAGAGGTAATGTTCATATTACTTTAAAATTACGCAGTTGTACTTTATTCACAGGACACTGTCGAACTAGCATGACTGCGCGGAGACTCGGTGCCAGATCTCTCTTCTTCATTAAATGACGTCACATCTGGTTCCGGGTCGGAGTCTGGAGATTCAGGTCGTAGAAGCGGATTCCCTTTACCTTCCATATGGCCATGTTGTAATCTGCGAATGACAAGAGAATTGAGATAATAATTATAGAGAAAGACCTTTCCAGTTTTAGCTATGCCCCGTCACTTGTAGCTAAGCTCCACCCACACTTCGCTGTATTGGGATTGATTGATCCCCGAGTGCCATGACTATCAATTTCCTGAAAACTAACCAGGTAAGTTGTTGAATATTTGTGTAACTAACTTGACGGGGAATTGAGACAAAATTAGTTTCAAAATATTCAACAGGATATTTATTAAATAGTAAAGACATACAATTCGCACAACAACTCATAGTCCGTCTTCAAATATGCGTTCGCGACGTACTTATCCACGTCATTTATGACGCCATTTTGGCGTCATTGATTGTGATGTCATTCTACACGTCACGTAGTTGATTATGATGTCATATGATAGATGGATACAGTGGAAAGGTCACGTTTGCCGCATCTAGCCCCGTCATGAACATTGAAATGTCAGTCAAGTTAATGAATTGTATGTCTTTGGTGGGCTTATTATGTTATAAACATCCTGGTGACTATTTTGAAACTTTGATTGGGCACAGTTGCTACGAGAGGAAGCAATAACCTGACAGTCAAATTAGTTTCAAAGTAATCAACAGCTTACCTTTAAAATTATCACGAAATTAGGATTCTGGGAATTCAGGAATCAAAGTATATAAATGGATTCCAATACGCGTACAAATGGGCGACGCTTAGCTAGAAATTGGAGGGCATATCTAAAGATGGGTGTGGCATAGCTAGAGATGGCTGTAGCATGGTTAGAAAGAGCTCCCTCTATGCAAGTAACTTGTTATAGGCGGAAGAATTTGCTGGCACAACGTGACGCTTCGTAAGATAGGTAGTATTTCGTCCATCAGGCTTAGAGGCACACTCTTTTGACCAGACCTGATTATATAATAAGGTTCAACGTTGTGAAAATTGAACCGTGCCATGGGATATATATATAGCTACATATATTTCCTTGTTGTGGAAGGCAGTTCTTTTCCCACAAAATTGTATCCTTGATACACTCGGCTATTTCAAACAGTAGGTATTGCAGTTCATGTGCCGCTTTGGAGCCACGGTGACTCCATCATTCATTCCATCATGCCTCAATATCGACTATCGTCACCGCTATCAAGGCCACAAATAACCTGTGTTATAATAAGTTAGCCACCATCAAAAAGCTAAGCTCAGCAACGTCATACATTCAGCTTGGCTTAGCATAGGAGTAAAACGTGTCCCAAAGCAGGCGGTCCCTTGACCTAGCAATCCTCAAATTTGTTCGAGAATATTTAAATGTCCATCTGCAGAACCAGGAAAGAATTTTTGACCATTTATCACCGAGATGATTGGCTCTGTTATCGATCCACAGTCCACTCATTCCAGTGATAAATTTTCAAAAGTATTGCGATCTTTGTTTGCTAATGGCCTTTTCTCAAGACCACTGCAGCCAGTGGTTTGGTCAGCTAGAGTGCTAAAGGGTTAATCTTGTCAGTTGATATGACAAATGCATTTGGTTGCCAGAAATGGCGAGGTTTGGACAGGTGGTTCTATGCCCACATGATTAAGTGAATCAGAGAGAACCGTTACCCGAATCCCAAAGGTGCTACCTAAAACAGCTTTGACTGTCAATAGAAATTATTCCATATTTAGGATAATTAAGTTCGGTCGATGTGGCCGTGAATTCACAGAAATCGCCTCTGGCAATCAGCTTCCTCCTTTGAAACTAGACATCGCCATTAGTCGCCATGACACCTGACTATGGTCGTGTTATTTCCCTTTGTGCTGGCTCAGTCGCACGAAACGTATGTTACACAACCGAATGCCGTGTTTATCCGCAATGTTTCTATCGCCTCCCACTGTTGATAGCTTTGTTCTTCATCGTCTCAGCAGAGCCAGGTATTGATCTGATAATGAAGCTAGTCTTTCTGGAGGCTTTACCTGGCTGGGGTGGATACCTTCATCCGCGCCGTCAGCGTCTTATTATCATGTTTCCTCTAATCAATTATCACAGGCAATCAAACAAAACAATGCTGGTAATCTCACACGCCTTATCGGTGCAGCAAATCCGTGAAAAATTGCGGCTGCAAATTTTCTTATAATTATAATTTTTTAACTCTTTTGCTGGCTAAAACCGGCCTCTAAAGTGACTTTGAGGAATGCCCATTTACCGACCAAGGGAAGACTACCTTTGAATGTCTACCACTGGAATGACTGGCTCGATAACAGAGCCAGTCCTTCCAGTGGTAAATCTTCAAACATATCCTGCAAATGGACATTCAATAAGCAAATATTTTAATATCCGTGATTAAATTTAGACATTGAAGGCGCATATTCCCCACAAGAATGCTTGCGAATTCTTTTTCGATTGCATACATTTAGGTGCTTAATCCGATTACCTAAAGGTAATGATAGGGAATAAATGTTAACATATGATGATTTCATTCCATGCAAAGTATTATTATTGTGTCTTTTTTGGGAAGTTGAATTAGAGACTCGTAAGGAATTGAATGTTCATATGTTAACATTAATTTCGTTTCATTACATTAAGGTACACAATTTAAGTAGTATAAAACTTTGAAAAGCTTAACGTGTTAAGTTAATATAAGGGACCTTTCCAGTTTATCTATCAATCATGACGTCATGAGTGACGTAGTTCGTCACAAACACTTAAATGATAACGGACTAAGTGCTGCTGTACGAAATATATGTCTTTACTATTTAATAAAAATGCTATTGGATATTTTGAGTCTAATTTGACTGGCCGCTGTTGCTGCCAAGCTTCCCTGTGTAGTTTTCGGTAAATTGATAGTCAAGCAGCTCAGGGATTACACGACCCCAATACGGTGAAGTGTAGGTTGAGCATAGCTTGAGATTTGAGAGACATAACAAAAACTGAATTTCTCCATTGCTTGTTATTACATAAATGGTCTTAATAAAAGTAGTCAAAGGGAGGTTAGTGTCTATTTTTCTCAACATCGCTGAAAGCAGTTGCTGCCTAGAAAACAGCAGCTTACAGCAACACTATTGCAAAGATGGACACCAGATAGCAGGCAAATCTGGCTTAAATAGTCGCCACCTAAATGACTCACAGATCGCCAACATAAGGATTAGCTTATATTAAACTTGATTTTCTAAAGAATTTTTTTGCGGAAAACCGCTATAATTAAATCGAAATAAGCTAAAAACGATGAAATAATAGTAAATCGAGATATTCGGTTACCGACTGTCAATCATTTAGCGCAAACCCGATATGACACTTTAGAAGAGTGTCTAGCCGATAGAAAAATCTATTCGAATCGGGTGATGCCCTCAGGCCAGCACTCCGTGAAACACTCTCTCTACCTTTGTATATACGTTTTAGGGATACGGCATTGGCGGTTTTAATCGTGAGGTGTACGTATTTGGCTGGTCCGTGTCGATCATATCACGCTAGATCCGGCACGATATTGTTCCTATCAATAAAAGCGACGTCTTGAGTGCATTATATGCTGCATATGGCACTGGAAATGTTTTTTTCATTCTATTCACCTTTCAGTTTTCGAGGGGAGATTATTGTAAAGCTCTATCAGGATTGTGAAATCCGCCTGGGGGCATTCCATCCTCAGACACACATATACGATTCATCTTCATCATTCCGGCTTTTCAGCTAACAAAGTCTCTACATTGATCGTTAATGGTGTAAAATATCGAAAACAAAAACAACCAGGCTTCAGATATTCACGAGACCGGATTGGAATAGAACAATATGCAATTGAAATGGAAAGAAATTTATCCAAGGTAAAATATAATGAAGATATAAGTTATTGTTCCATTTCCTGCGTTTGTTTCAGCACAGTTTGACACCCTCGGCCTTATCCCGCTCTGTAACAAACACCCCTTGCCAGTACCTATATTATTTCAAGCAACACATTTTAACGACATGTGGAGTGGTTTGATGCGGCAACGAAGCACTATATCGTTTGGTATGTACACTCACTCACCCGCCCACGGCTATTAGAAAACGTGCACCATACTCTCTTATCATCTGAAACTAGCTTCTCGCAAAAGAGTTTCGTAATTTCATTTATCCACCATAGTCATAATATACGATTGACCAATGAGATTATGAGAGACTATTCTTGGAATAGAAGAGCGAACATGTGTACCGTATGTTTGCCGATGTTCAATTCCATGTTCATTGCAGTCATTGCAACTGCCATTCTGTACAAATATACAAAGGTATCGTATCGTAATGGGAAGTAAGTGTTTTGGTAAAACAAGAAAAGCGTAAGAACAACTTATCCGATGAATAGCTAAATTGGGCGACATATACCACCATCTGCTACCAGTCAGCAACCATATGGCGCCAGGACATAACAATTAAAATCGATCTTGAAATGTGCAAATTATTCCTTGCAATTCTGGTAGTTTTAATGTTATTCACAAGTGATTAGGAGCATTATAGGGAGGTATTACCTCCCTATGATGCTCCTAATCACTTGTGAATAACATATATATATGTTTATGAGAAATCGTAACCACGGATATGAATAGTATAGATTGATCATGGTGCCATCAAATGTGTATTTTCGTAGTTCAGAAATTTTTGGCCGAGTGCGAATGTTACATGACGAAGAGATCTCCCGTTGGATTTTCTCGGCTGGTCTGGTTTATTTCTAAGTTAGAACGCTACCAAAATATATTTTCATCTTAATAATAGACCTTTCCACTTTGTCTATCCATCATACGACGTCAGAATTAACTAAGTGACGTGTAGAATGACATAATGACGTCATTATGACGTCATGAATGAAAAAGTGCGCAGCGAACGCATACTTGAAGACGGACTATGCGTTGTTGTACGACTTGTATGTCTTTAGTATTTAATAAATATTCTGTTGAATATTTTGAAACTAATTTGACTGGGCGCTGTTGCTGCCTATGGCAACAGCGGCCAGTCAAATTAGTTTCAAAATATTCAACAGCTTATCTGTATAGTTTTCTGGAAATTGATAGTCAGTGAGTTCCGGGATCGATCGATCCCAACACGAGCGAGGTGTGAGGGGAGCTTAGGAAGATAGGAAGATGAGGGTGGGTCTTAACTAAAACTGGAAAGGGCCATTGTGTTAGTCATTCACCTATAATGTCAGATTTTAAATACCTAACTCAATTTACTAATGTTAACAAATATGCTATTGAAGGTGACGATAGTTACGAAAACAGACCACTCTACGCATTTTCATTCTATCAATCGCAATACATACTACTTTGATTGCGCATATGTATATAGAATAGTTGTGTTTTTGCTACCATTGCAGAAACATCTAACTCAACATCGTAATATTGAGGTGTGATAGCTGTCAAAGCTTGAAGCGACACAATTCGTTGACTCTTCTTATGAAAGTTTGACGTTAGGTCGTCAAGTTCAAGTTCAAGTTCACTTTATTACACTCGGGCACATCAAGGGCATATGCGGGTAAAATGTACATACTGATTGTGTAGACTGGTTACCGTTTCGATGCAGTTTAGGGCTAATTTCCGACATGTTATCGATGCTCTCTGATCAAAGGTATCACGTGGTTGATTTACCTGTCTACGCATGTGCGCACTTTTACTTTCGCTTGAAGCAGGAGTAATCGAGTAGAATTTGTACCACGTGATACCGTTATCCGATTATACCCTCGGGCGTTGGGATATCAAATCGGGGGTAAACGGTGTACCTCGATAACATGTCCGAGCTTATCCTAGGTCAAGTATGACTGGTTCACATTAGTCAGTTAGTTTGTGTATTGCGCATGCGCATTTGTTATGCCCAAACGAATGCTAGTTAACCATTGTCAGTTGGTACCCGATATCCAATTGTATTACTATTGCAGAAAATCTGGAGCCGAGAACCAGTCTCAAATAAACCTCATCGTCGCCTGTTTTGATCAACGACGAAAATGGATTATTTTCGTCCGCTAAGACGCCACAAAGCGTCCATATGAGATAAAGTGGGAAGGAATTTGGGATTGGGAAAGTTGACGTACAATAGAAAAGTATAATTCGATCAAACCTAAGTTAGTTATTGTAATATTCACACTTTTATAATAATTTTTGTCGTGGCAAGCGAAGCCTGTCCGGCATTAAAATTTTTACATCAATTTCGTACTAGCCATTTGCAACCGAGCTTGGATAACTGGCCGACTATAGTTAATGAGCTAGATAACTATTTCAAGTTCAAATTCGACTGGGGTTTAGCCAACTAAGTTAACTATGGTTAGCCGGTCGAACCTGACCATTGATAACCGGTCATATGCAATTCTGTTTTACTGAACTTATGTAAGCTGCTGTCAGGATTATTTGTCCTATAGCGAACGTATGGGTATGAGCGAGCGGTATATGGCGTCATGATCATCTGATCATAACCGACACGTCATTTAGGACAAGGTATCATCAGTATTAGAACAAATAGTCCTGCTCTGGTGCATTCGACTGGCATATCGTTGAATGTAGTCATAGTCGAGTCATTTTAAAGCTTGATCTCAGAAGATAGAGGGGTCCACTTATAGCTATAACCGACGCATTTTCTAGCTAAGTTCCGTCCACTGTGTAAGTGTGTTGAAATGTATTTCAAACTTTGAAACCTGAGTTTTAGAAGCAGTTTCCAGGTAAATATACCGAGAAGTTGTTGAATATTTTAAAATTAATTTGACTGTGGTCTCAGTCAATTCAGTTTCAAAATGCCAAACAGAATTAAATGGTAAATTCATCAAAGGCATACAACCCGTACAGTTTCGTGACGGATCTACCGGTACGTCATGAGTCACGTCAACAAATATATTGCGCATTTAATTATGACGTCAGATGCCAGAGTCACATATCGGATCTCTATATTGCAACCGACGGTAATTCAATGGATTTGTACCCATGCAGACATGGCAAAGCGCTACCATTGCTACAAGCGTAATAACAGTGACCTGTAGAAATGTGGCCTTTATTTCTGGTCTATTCCGCTTCTCGATGTGAAACAATGAAGTCTTTAACCATTTAATGGCTAAATTTGGTCAAGAAAATCAAAATATTTGCTTATTAAATGTTCATTTGCAGGCCAAGATAAGACTATTTTTGAAAATTTACCATCCATTCCAATAGTAAATTTCCAAAAAGGGTCTTCGCCTAGCCTGCAAAGAGACATTCCTCAAGATCACTGCAGATATCGGGTTTTGGCCGGCTTTGTCATGAAAAATTAAAACAAAATGTCCTCTATTTATATTATTACTTATTGTATCCTTTCAACGAATATTAGAAGCATAACAAATTAGGGCATATAAGCTATTCATGATATTTCGACGCAGTGAGACAACTTTAGTCAATAAATTATTTTTTCATTCCTGCAAGTCAACGTTTCTAAAACAACATGGCCGCGCCGCAACCAATATTATAACTGTTAAAACGCCTCATTAAAATAACATAATGATCTAACGTTAACCTGTATTATTTTACCAAAGCGAAATCAGATAGAATATAGATACTCATAAATAGCAAGGGTGGATATAGGCCTATATTCATGCCAAACTGGATGCATTAGATAATCATTTCCTCAGCTTCAGAAAGGGGTACCTGCAAGTAAGAGGACTGTTATGTTTTACAAATCATCTTATTACCTTCACACATAAGAACTAGGAATGGACCATTCCAGTTTATCCATCCACCACCTGACGTCATATGACGTCACAATAAACTAAGTGAC
Organism: Chaetoderma sp. LZ-2023a; assembly: GCA_034401795.1. Taxonomy (NCBI): domain Eukaryota; kingdom Metazoa; phylum Mollusca; class Caudofoveata; order Chaetodermatida; family Chaetodermatidae; genus Chaetoderma; species Chaetoderma sp. LZ-2023a. The sequence goes on along the minus strand of CM067373.1, from coordinate 162,217,646 downwards.
GTGTAGGAAGACGTCATATTGATTATGGCATGAATGACTCGATTTAGTCCGTGGTTAACGCTTAATAGTCCGACAAGGTGTACTAATTGTACGTCTTTGCCATTTAATAAACGTTCTGTTAAATATTTTGAAACTAATCATGACAATGATGACGAGAGAGAGAGAGAGAGAGAGAGAGAGAGAGTGAGAGAGAGAGAGAGAGAGAGAGAGGAAGGAGCTGGAGAGAGGGTGAGAGAGAATGCGAGAATGCGAGAAGAGAGAAAGAGAAAGAGAGAGAGAGAGAGAGAGAGAGAGAGAGAGAGAGAGAGAGAGAGAGAGAGAGAGAGAGAGAGAGAAAGAGGGCGAGGTGGGAAGGGAGGGAATGATGGAGGGAGAGAGAGGGATGGGTGGAGGGAGGGCGGGAGAGAGAGGAAGAAGATAGAGAGGGGAGGGAGTATGGGGGAGAGAGGCCGCAGGGAGAGAGAGGGAGAGAGAGAGAGAGAGAGAGAGGGTGAAGGGAGAGGGGGGAAGGCGGGAGGGAAGAAGTGGGGTGGGCGGAGAACTAACTAGAGAGGATATAATACTATCCCACCCCAAACATGCACAACGTTTGCTAAACATTGCCTTTAATATATGATGCCTTAATCCATACTACGCTTAGCTCATTGAAATTCATATTTTTCTTTGTAAAATGCAGGGGATCATGCTACTGGACAGCCACGTCTCTGCCTTGACAGCAGGACAATACGAGTATGTAATGTATTAAAAATTATGGATGTGCGGATCTTTCAGATAAACGGCCATTGTATTAATCGGCTTGACAACAAAGCTTTATCGATAATCCAGGTAACTGTTAAAATGTTCTAACGGAGTCCGATCACGAACACAGTATAACGATTATGAACACGTGTTGAATTTATGTACGCGCATTGAATATCTCCTGCAACATGTGTGCCGTATCAATATGTCTGTCTACTCAGATAATATGTCTAAATGCTTTGCTTGTCATGTATTCAAGAAAATGAGCAATAGCCGTGGAAGGCTTTAACGTGATGTGGCAAATGCATATGCACGAAATCAATACAATGGACGCATCCGATCTATAGCACAAGTCTCTGAGATCATAATCATATACGTCACATATTAGCTGGCATCACAATCAAAATGGCGTAGCTGATTAACTCTCTAGTGGAAATAGGCCTAAGTTCAAATCCTAAAATACATATGATAGCGTAAATAGATTTCATTATTACACAGACTGCGAGTATAGGCTTCATACAAAACAAAGCTGTACAGTCACGCTGAATTGAAAGCATAACGGAATTCGGTGTTAAATGAAAAAACACATTAGCCATGAATTAAAAAGATGCTAATCTCATTTCAAATGTTATTTTGCGACGATAGATTATGGGTTATAGATTCCATATCACTCATATCCTGTCACATTCCCGTTTCTGTATCACAAGTATCAGCTTTGTAACATAGCGAAAATGTTGAAAATGTTGAACAATAACCGCCACAATTTTGCCTCCTCAAGCGATTGTGTGTGCTGTCATGACGTCGTTGATTATGATGTCATTCAACACGTCACGTGGTTAATTATGATGCCATATGATGGATGGATGGATAAAGTGGGAATGTCTATTACCGTGAACTGCCAAAAGGCCCTATGCGAAAAATACACACCGGGCCGATAGAAATACACTGCAGTACATACAACATGCCTAGTAACTTTGCTGCGATATAGGGATAAGCGCAAAACGTAACCGAAATTGAAAGCAAACATCGTTGTGGAGTATGATGGTGGAATATCGCATAAATGGACATAAATTGAGATTTTACTTTGTGACGGTCAGCTAAATCCGGACAGAAAATAAGAAATGATAAAACAAGAAAATAAGAGTACAACCATGGGGGGGGGGGGGGAGAGGCACATAATCGGCCTACAACATGTATTTTTGTATTTTTGTGTCAACTTGCCACTGGCACAAATAATGAATTTGTCACCATAAATCATTTTTAGATTCGGTACCTCTGGGGTTTTTGTGAACTGGAAACTGGCAAGAATAATGAATTTGTCACAAGAAGCCTTTTCTAGATTGATATTAAGCTCGATTTTTCATTCATTAGTGAGTACAAACCGTCTGCAGTACAGTCCAGCTATAGATTGAAGCGTATATATGCTATCGTTTCCTCAAGGTTTGACTTTTCATCCAACCTGCATGTGAATGGATTATCTATTGAGCGAAATCAGAATTTTACTCGGAAGTCCAAGATGACAACCGCATAAAATCAGCCAATCAAAATTCTGTATAGAAGTTCTGAAACCTACCACAATAAGATCATTCCAGCCATAAGATCCTTTCACCACCATACGACCATGCCAGCCGAAATCCACCAAGCGGTTTAGGTAGAGATAATTCATTTTTAAACGATTTTTGGAAGGTGTTCGGATAAGCCAACATGGCCGCCGAAAATATAGATCCATAAAGATTCTGAAACGTTCTTCTGGAGCTATGTATGATTACTGTATTCTGCGGCTGTAGTAGTAGAACCATCCTACAGCTGCAATCAGTCCTTCTTCGCTTTTGCCAACTGTGTCTTGTCCTCAGCCAAATTCCTTAGCTTCCCCAGGTCCATTCTTGACTTGAGTGTACCTATTCCTGCTTTCTTGAGGTCACCTCGTAGCATGCTTAGCAGATTAATGCAATGACGTCCTCTCCTGGCTCTGTATTGCCGGCTCCGAGTAGGGAGAATTCCAAGGCTCTCTGTGCTGGTGTGTGTTCTGGCATCCTTAGCACATAGCCAAACATGGACCATCTTTGCTGGGCGACTTCTACAGACAGCGGCGGCGTATTACACATCTTGTATAGTGCATCGCTGGAAATTATGCTCTCTGGCCATCGGTGTTCAGTGATGGTGCGTAGGTGTTTGCGGTAGCAGGCGTCAAGTTTGTCTAGAACTGCCTTTGGAGCTGCCCAGCTGTTACAGTTATACATCATCAAGGATACGCAGGTTGCATTGTATAAACGTAGTCTTTTTACCAAGGGCATCTTTGATCTACGAATCCATGGCTTCCAGAAGGACTGGAAAGCTATGTTCCCCATGATGCAGCGTGCAGCAATGTCAGCAGTACTGCAAAGCAGTGAGCCCAGGATTTTACTTTTCCTCCATGGTTCGCCGCTGTCCTCCATGATTCGCCAGGTTTCATGCTTTGTAGATAGGTATATATGTGGGTGAACTCTGTTTTGGATTCATTTATAAATAGATTCTCAATTTTTAGTTTGCTTGCAGCTATTGGAAGAAGTTCGTCAAGGTGTTTCTTTTCCTCATCTTCTGGAGCTTACCACCGTAAAATCAGTCCAGTTATATATTTGAATCCGCCAAGCGGATTAGGAGTAGATACGTTTTAGCCGATTTTCGGATAATTTTCATATACTCCAAGATGAACGCCAAAAATTAACTAATCAAAATTCTCCTTTAGTATGTTGAAGCCTACCATCATAGGATGGTTCCATCCAAATCTTGTTGAAATCTGCCAATTAATCAAGAATTATTCCAGTGAAATCTTATTAAAATCTGCCAACTTGTGACGGTTTATATGTTTTAAATGATTTCCTGATAATTTTCAAAAATCCAAGATGGACGCCCAAGAAATTTACCAATCAAAATTTGTGTTAGATATGTTGAAGCCTACTACAATAGGATGGTTCCACCTAAAGTCCGTTGACATCTGACCCTTGTTTACGGGGTAGCATTTGAACATGAGATTCCGAAAAATATTTCCAGAAAATTTTGGGAAAATCCAAGATGGACGCAGGCTAAAACTGTCAATCTCCTTCCTTTGAACGAATTAATTTTGACTCTGACTTAGAAATGCTTCTTGCCAAATAAGATTGAAACGGCCCAGTAGTTCTTGAGATGTCGTTTATAGAGACGTTGCTAAAAGTAGCGCAAAATCCCAGATGGTCGGCAGACAAATCAGATTCCTTTATATCGCTATCCCATATGAATATTTTCTGCCAATTAAAATTGAATTCGACCTACTGGTGTTTGGGAAGATTTCGTTTAAAGACACGTTTCTAAGAACAGCGCAGCACCCAAGATGGCCGCCGGAAAAATCGCCCAATCAGCTTCGTTTGGGCAAATTTTGATCTCTATGGACCAATGATGTTTCCTGACTAATTTGGTTGAAATCGGCACAGTTGTTCTTGAGAGGTCATTTGAAGATTACCATTCTTTGCCCATATGTCTTGGCGTGAAAATAATCCAAGGTGACCGCCGGCCGAATTTACCAGTCTGGTTTTCATTTTACAATGTTGCTTCTCTTGCCCAAAAAATGCCGCCTGCCAAATTTGGTTGCATTCCATCAGATGGTTCTTGAGAGGGCATTAACAAATTTCCCATTGCTTTCCTACGTGACTTTTCAATGGGAAAGAAATTCAAAATGGCCACCAAATTTATCCGACTATTTTAAAAGTGAGAAATTTGACATCGCCATACCAATAAACATACATATAGCAATTTTCGACATCACAATCCATCAAATACATAAATCAGATATGGCCGCCAAAACGCCACATTTTGATTGGTCCACGGTGACAATGTTTTTACGTATTAACCTCCCTCGAACAAACTTGAATGGTCCTTAGCCCCTAAGCATATTTCCAAAATGTCGGCCCGATGTCCTCAGTGGTTCTGAAGAAGAAGTCGTTTATACGAAATAATCCAAGATGGCGGGAACGCGCTTCGACCAGTTAGGTTCTCTTAAACCACATCGCTTCCATTATTGTCGTAGATTACGATTTTTGAGTTTCAAATCGATTGACCTAGCGGTGTCCAGAAAGAACTATTCTATGGGTGCTTCGAAAATAGAGCAGAATCCAAGATGGCCACTGGCCAAATCGGCCAATTGACTTCATTTGAGCACACCCAGACTACTATGATGCACATCTGCTTCCAGCTAAATTTGATTGAAATCTACCCAGTCGTTCTTGAGAAGACCTCGTTTAAAGAAAGGTTGAAACGGACGAAATATTTTTGGAAAATCCAAAATGGTCGCCGAAAGAATAGGCCTAACCATTCAAAATTTTGTTTTGAAATATTGAAACCTACCGCCACAAGATAATTTCACACAGGGGTCGTTGAAACAGAGCCACAAATTAAAGAGGAGTATTGTTTTAAAGCTTTCTGGACAATCTTTGGAAAATCCATGATGGCCGCCGGTCAAATCGGCCACAGATTTCCTGTTAACAAACTTGGATCTGTATGCCATAAGGATACTTCTTGCCAGAGATAGGGGAAATCAGCCCAGCGGTTCTTGAGAAGTCATTTAAATAAGAAGTTGACAGATAGATAGACAACGAATAACGGAGAACGAACGACGGTTAACGGACGGACGGACTGTCGCCATGGCATAAAAAGATTCCAATATAATTTCGATATTTTGGAAATTCTCCAATTCAAATTAGCAAAGATTATGATAATCGATGTTTTATACATAGGTTGTGTACTATTCCAGACCATCTTTGCAGCCGTAATTTTATATTGGGTAATGTTTGTATCCGCCTGAGATTATGTTACTTCTGTCTTCTATACTTTAAAGCATTAGTAATTGCATAGCATATGTGACGACTGTGCGCACATACGTGCAGTAATCCCTCACAAAGAAGCGGAATCATTCTATATTCGTGTGAACAGAACTAAGGAAGCTATCATATAGCTAATAATTGACTCGATTTAACAGCCGGTGGGGAAGATATGTATATGAAAACGCGTATTTCTTAAGAAATATAATAATTTGAAAGACTATTAAAATATCTTAAATATACAGTATGAACGCCATTCAAATTATTCAGTAAATTAACGCTGGTATGAACGATTCTCGCATTGTTCATTCGGTATCTTATATTCGTTGGGATGAAAATGATTAAATATTAGCCATGCTGTCAGTTTTCCACAATAGTATCGGCTCATTGCCGTGCATGCACACAACGTATATCAGTCATTAGCTGCAATCAATTAATTCACTCAAGTAGTGCAGAATAGTCCAGAATAGTGGTTCTTTGTGATCTGCGGTTCTTCAACTCAGGCGGTCGAAATATCACAGGAAAAGTGAAATAGTATAAGTAATCACATATAATAAGCACACAATGTTCAATCCGATTACATCATAATCCATCAGCACATGCTATTTATCCACTATATCAACAAACACGATAGAAGAAATAGACCGATGGACCTTTACAGTTTTACCTATGTCCCTCCCATCTCTAGCTAAGCACCACCCACACCTCGCTCGTGTTGGGATCGATCGATCTCTGAACTCCCTGACTATAAATTTCCAGAAAACTATACAGGTAAGCTGTTGAATATTTTGAAACTAATTTGACTGGGTGCTGTTGCTGCCTATGTCAGAAACAAAATATTCAACAGCGTGTTTATTAAATCGTAGAGACATAAAATTCGTACAACGTGTATGACTATTAAGAGTTAAAGACAGGTCAAATAGAATCATTTATGACGTAATGATTATGACGTGATCATACACGCCGTGTAGCTGATTATGACTTCATATGCCGTCAGATGACAGATGGATACTCTGGAAAGGTGCCTGATTCGTTCGTGACAAACTTAACGACGTCATGACGTCATCTGGTGGATGGATAAACTGGAAAGGTCCATGATATCGACATAGATTGCCCTCAAAAAGAGATTACGAGAAATTCCTTTATGTTTACTGATAAGTGTAAGACATGCCTTCTCAACTTCCTAATTATAGGCGTGGTAGAGTACGGCAGGGAATGGATTTCACTTTTCTCTCCCAATACACTTGTACATTTCTAATACCTATCATCGCAAGAAAGAGACTGGGGTCATGAAGGTGTGACTGAAAGCGATATAATATCTATTAGATCTTGCTTGAATATTAACAATGTAACGACTGCCGTTCTTATCCATGCATCTGGATAACAGAGAGCTACATGTGATTGAGGCGGAGTTGTAGTGAATGTGGAGAATATTTGGTAAAATCATAACGAAAAGGAACCTTCTGCGACAGGTGAAGATTACAAGTGAAGTAGAAGGGATAATGGACATTTCCACTGTATCCATCCATAATATGACGTCATAATCAGCTACGTGACGTATAGAATGGCATCACAATCAATGCCATCATGAATGACATAGATAAGTACGACACGAACGCATAATTGAAGACGAACTATGCGTTGTTGTACGCCATTACTATTTAAAAATTATCATGTTGAATATTTTGAAACTAATTTGAATAGGCGATGTTGCTGCCATAGGCAGTAACAGCGCCCAGTCAAATTAGTTTCAAAATATTCAATAGCTTACCTGTATAGTTTTCTGTAAATTGATAGTCGGAGAGATCAGAGATCGATCGATCCCAACACGAGCTAGGTGTGGGTGTAGATTAGTTAGAGATGGGTGGGGCATGGCTAAAAATGGAAAGGTCCATTTCGTCTCTACGGGAGTGGTGAGAACATGGGCACACTTTCAGTTTCAAGAGACCGAGCGTCTCTTTTGGGGAGAAAAGAAGGCGGTGGTACGAGATCTACCAATTGTCTCACTACTCAATTGCAGATGATTTGAATACGGGTACAGTTACCATTTCCTTCTAATTGAAAGTATGTAGTATACATAGTGAGTCAACAAATATACTAACTTAATCATTACGTAAGATCTGAGAGATAGTGAACATCATAGTGGAGTGGGTATACTGTTCTGAATGCTGCTGCTTGGTAATTTGGAATTGTTGGTTGTTAGAAGTGTAGGTTGACCATATTCATTTCGTTATCTCGGCATAGATGAGGCAGTTCTACAGGGTGTGCTCCAAACAGATCTTTAGAGTTTTATCTGTGCCCCGCCCAAATAAAGCTAAGCTCCACCCACAACTCGCTCGTGTTGGAATCGAGCGATCCATGAATTCCCTAACTAATTAATTTCCAGAAAACTATACAAGTAAGCTGTTGAATATTGTGAAACTAATTTGACTGGGTGCTGTTGCTGGCCATTGCAGCAACAGCGCCCAGTCAAATAAATTTCAAAATATTCAACCGCATGTTTATTAAATAGTAAATAATATTATTCGTATACCAGCCCATACATAGTCCGTTATCAATTATGCGTTTGCGACGTTACTATTTACGCCATTCATGACGTTATAATCATACACGCCATGTTGATGATAACGACATCATATCACGGATGTATAAACTGAAAAGGTCCATTCTCAGCTTCTGCCATACGTTGACATTCGACAATGTCACCAACTTTGAACTGTCTACGCATGTGTTGGCGCGGTATATTGTGATTTGTTCACATTTTGAATATCGTGGCTGGCCATTTGCGATCTGATGATCTGCTTGACTGGGAGTTGATTCGGTCTCGGCCATCTGTAGTTTATTGCGGTGTTCACGAATGAAGCTGGATATCTTGAGTTGATGACTACACGGGTTTGCTAATATTTCGTCCATAGGATGGTTTGCCAACTTTTAGCAAATGATAGTTAAGTGTTAATTCCAACGGATCTATCAATGCGGAGAGTCGATGGCTCGTGAACAATGTCCACCAGGTCATAGTTATTCTGATGCCAATAATCGATGCTGGATTTTGAAAACTGGTGACCGCAATACAGGGGTACTCTTCTAGCCAAGCTCCACCCACGCGCTGTCCGTGTTGGGATCAATCGGACGCTTAATTCCCAGGATCCCAATGTTAAAGTAACTATACGGGTAAGTGGATGGATATTTTGAAACTAATTTGACTGGTTGGTACTGTTGCCTATGATTAGTTATATTCAACACAATGTTTATTATGTAATAAGGACCTACAATTTGCACACGTGACGGACTATTCACTGTTCATGACGGAGCTAAATACAAGTTACAACATTCAATACGCATTTTGATTGTGACGTCAGCATACATATGACGTAAATCATTATGACGTCATATACTTGAATAGCAGATCGGATCCACCCAAACTCATCAGGTCATAATGACCTGTGGGGATTGACGCCGATGATGATAGATTTTCAATATATTAAATTGTAGAAATTTTAAGAATACCATTATACTCTCAGCCAGATGCGCAATAAATACAATCTCACTGATAAATTTATTTGATCAAGCTAATCAACAGACAATGGACCATCACAGTTTTAGCTATGACCTGCCCACCTCTATCTAAGCTCTCCCTCACCCCACCCACCAACCCCACACCTCGTCCGTGCTGAGATCGATCGATTTCTGAACTCTCTCATTATCAATTTCCAAAGAAATGTACAAGTGAGCCGTAAGCAGAATGTTTGATAAATGGTAAAGATGTACAATTTGTACAGCGTGTCGAGCTATTAAGCCCTAAATACGGACTATTTCGAATCATTCATGACGTCATGATTATGACGCCACCATACACGTCACCTAGTTGATTATGACGTCATATGACTCAGTGAGCAAATGGATTCGTGAATTAAGACTGGAGAAACAGCAAGCAGGAAAGTTTGAATCGTGTTGAGGAGGTGTGAGGAAATGATATGCTGCGATGCACAGGCATTGATCACGTGATATAGCCTTGATATCGATAGAGGGTCTATGTGTTGTAGCAATGGACGTACGAATGCCAGGTTATGCATATTTTATTGAATTAAAATCTTAAGGTGTCGCTCTAAACAAGTGAAATACCGTAAATTGACTGTGATAACAGAGAGATCCATTTCTATCTATGCCCCGCCCATCTATAGCTAACCTCCGCCCATGATTTGGGCGCGTTACATTGGTATCAATCTATATACTTTGACCGCTGTATTCCGAAAATCCCATTTTCAAGATAATTATTCAGATAAGCTGTTGAATATTTTGAAACCAATTTGACTGTGTGCTGTTGCTGCGCCGATTCAACTTAGCTTCAAAATATTCAACTGAATATTTATTAAATTTAGTAAATAATTCAGGCATACAATTTGTAGGCTTGACCAACTTCTCCAGCTTCATGGCTGAATATTGTTTGTCAATTAAGATTCCGATGTCAACCTACATATGCCGTGATTAATTATGACGTCAATACTTGATTGACACATTGGATTCATCTCTTATAGTACATAGTTAACATATAGTAATGGGATGTATTTTACATACATATCCCGTCTAATCTCAATTCAGCAGCTTTCATCAACATTGTTTTGACAACTGGCTGTCACGTCGGGCATGTTAATATATTTGAAACCACGTCCATTAGATGGCTGGCATAATAAACTCAGCATGAGAAATGTATCTCATTGCTGCCAGTATAATTGAGTTTGAAAAGCGTAAATGCATTCCCACAGATTAGATTAGAACCAGTTTTCGAATATAGTTTCAGTTATTTAGGAGCGTTCCAGATCGCTTCTTTAGCCCTTTGACACTTATATCAGCCAAAAACAGCTTCTGCAATGGTCTTGAGAAATGTCCATTTGCAGACCACGAGAAGATTATTTTTGAAAATTTACCATTAGAATGACTGGCTCGATAACCGAGCCAGTCATTCCAGTGGTAAATTAAAAAAAAATAGTCTTCTCTTGGTCTGCAAATGGACACTTTCTATGAGAAAATTTAAATGTTCTTGAACAAATTTGAGGGCTAAAGGATTAAGATAAATATTCCAGAGATTTGACACAGATAATTTTAGAATTGGTTAAGAAATTGTGTTTCAAAGCAGAATGTCATAGCTAACACAAAATCGCTATCATATACCATAACGCTAATGCTACTGCTATGCATATTCTCATAAGAATATGAAAATGTGATTGAACTAATTTTAAGAAAATTTATAACGTAATTTTCATTGTGTTGCATTGAGCTACTGTAGACTATCTCTGTGTGTGTGCATATATGCAGGCGAAGAAATTATTCAAATTACACTTAATTTATAGTATACTAATTGTTTGTATATTAGTCAAACTATGTCGGTGTGCTAATAATAAAATTGCAAATGTACAAAAATTATGTTATAAATCAAGTATAAATTGACGATTGTCATAAGTGGATCATATTTTTTCTAGGAAAATGACAGAAATAATCCATAATAAGGCGAAGAAAATAGTGAGTTTTTACGTGACATCTGGATCATGTTGTGATAATAAGATAAACTCGCGATTAGTCGTCGTAAATAAATGCATTATAATCATGTCACATCTAGCTGAATATAAAACAATGCCGTCATGTTGAATATCGTTATTGTTATTAGCCATTAAAACATATTAGGCCTACTATCTTAACCAATCAACTCTCATAAACCAGAAATGACAAATTCATTAAGGTGCAACGATATTATGTTGAATATTTTGAAACTGATTTTATCTGGTTTATGGCATCAACAGCTTCCAGTCAAATTAGTTTCCAAATAATTCAACAGTTTTCCTGAATGGTTGTCTTGAATTCGAGACCCTGTACTTTCAAAGGTTAATGTGTTACTTTTATCAAGATCTTCCTCTATGTACCAACATGCGTTAACGGGGCGAGGCGGGTGGGAATGGGTGGTTGTGGGGTGGGAAGGGACGGGGTTGTGGCGGGGGTGGGGTGGGTGTAAATAGCCATGTGTATTGTGTAAAGCTGTATGTTAAGCCTATTATATGTATCATCACAAACACTTGTGAGACATTACGAATCACGTCTGGTAGCTTTATACATTTTAGTTAAATCAGAATCGATAATGGTGTAAGAATATGGTATTACGTGTATGGTGACTAAACTGACTGGGGTTCATTGCCGCCCTATGCATCATCATATCGGACAGGTTAAATACACTCAGCAGCTAATCTAATCACGAATTTTAGAACAGAAGCCCGTATATCCCAGTCATCTAAGAAGCAATTTACACAATACGTTAACAAAGTTTCACTGGACACCGCAACTATATGACGTAAATAACTTTTCCGGCATATGTCTATACTATTGTCTAGCACGGAAGTAATAATGAGAACTTGAACTTGAACTTAGATCACATATAGCCTAATCTCCAACGCTGTACATTAGAAACTGTATCGATGTTTTCAATATCTGTGATGGCGGCGCACCGGCAATGGCCAATTCTGAACATGTTACTTGTTCAAATGCCAGAGAATACGCCCGTTTCAAAATTATTTTTTCAATACTTTGAGCGAACATGTATTAAGCACGAATGGAACGCTATAGTCACAACGTGTTAGGTCTAAGTGTTTTGCTATCAAACTTAAGCCTTACCACTCAATATTCTATCTCTTACTCTGCCAATAGAAAAGATGCTGGTGTACATTTTTAACACCTTTTGGTGGACAAAGCGCCAGTTGATCGTTTAATTTAATTTGAAAATTTTAAATTTTTACCATAAGGGTTAAAGACGACCAAGAATCTATAAGAGCACGCTGCTCACAGAGGACAGGAAAGAGAGAAGACGCTTGAGGAAAACTGTTTGCAGCTGAAGGAAGTTTCGATTCACCTTTCCAGAGTACCCACCCATCATATGACGTCATAATGAACTGCGTGATGTGTACAATGACATCATAATGAATGACGTCATGAATGACGTCGATAAATACGCCACGAACGCATATTTGAAGATGGTCTATGCGTTGTTGTACGAATTGTTTGCTTTTACTATTTAATAGGCAGCAACAGCACCCAGTCAAATTAGTTACAAAATATTCAACAGCTTCCCTGTATAGTTTTCAGGAAATTGATAGCTAGGGCATTTGGGGATGGATCAATCCCAATACGGCGAGGTGTGGGTGATGCTTAGCTCGTGATGGGCGGGGCATAGTTAAAAATGGAAAGGTCCATTCCTTTCAGCTGTATGTCACAGCCACTTTAATACGCACGTGTGCAACAGCACAAGAATTCGAATTACTTTCCAATTGTAGAACAGTTGCTGACGTAAAATATAATTTTAAAAATAAACATTCGTAAATAACAATTTCACGATCAATGCTGAGAATGTAGCCTACTTATTACAATAGGGCCTAAGTTCATCAATAAATTTGTTTTAAAAATCTTCACCATTTGATGTGCTTCAAAGGCGATGCGATGTTTTAAGTGGAGTTATCATGGTAACACATTTTTTAAAGGTGCATATTCACACAGGAATGCCTGAAAGTAAAATTGTTAAAATTGTATGCTTTTAGAGGCTTAAATTATGTACCTAGATGTAATAAAAGGAAATAAGTCTTAGCATGTGATTGTTTCATTCCTTAATAATTAATTTTAAAAATTTAACTGTGAATTTGAATTAGGGACTCGTGTCTCTAATTCAATTTCACAACTTAAAACATTATATTAATTTATTTCGAATGCAATCATCATATGTTAAGATTTATTTTGTTTCATTACATTTAGGCTCATACTTCAAACGTATAAAAGTATACAATTTTAACAATTTGATTTTCAGGCATTCTGCTGTAAATATGCACCATTAAATAATTTGAAAAATTTATTAACTATTAAATCTATTGATATTAAAACATCACAGCCATTATTATTATTATTATTATTATTATTTTTATTATTATTATTATTATTATTATTATTATTATTATTATTATATACAATTAAAGGCCAGAATTCGCATTAGAATTCTTGAAAGTAAAATTCTAGGTTGCATACTATTCACTTAAGTATGCGTATGCTTAAATTGTGTACCTCAATGTAATGAAACAAATATATCTCAGCGTATGATGATTTCATTCTGTATAGATTAATATATTTTAGTTAAAAATTTATGAATTAGAGATACAGTATACATAATTCAACTTAAATAAAATATATATTAATTTATGCGGAATCAAAGTACCGTATTTTAGTATTTATTTTGCATGCAACTTAAAATTTTTATTAATCTGAATTTGGGCCTTTAAATCCCACAAACAGAACACCAAAGGGAAGTAATTCTCGAAGAATAACGTTCATCCTCACTGGGGTAGGCTAATATTTGATTTTCGAACTAGTTACAACAACATTGGTAAAATATCGGTTTATTCTATCAAGTTATTACACCATAAGAGTCCATCAGTTCCGTCCGTAAGCTAGTCTGTCTGTCTGCCTGTCTGTCTATCTGTTTGTCAATCATGTCTTCCAAACTATCAGCGGTGACTTACCCAATTCACCTTTCTAGAGTATCAGTCTATCAATCTGCCGTCATATGACGTCATAATCAGCTAGTGTAGGATGACGTCATAATCATTACGTCATAAATGATTCTATATGGCCCGTCTTTAGCTCCTAATAGTCCGACACGTTGTATGAATTGTATGTCTCGATTTAGGACATTTAATAAAAATCCTGTTGAATATTTTGAAACTAATTTGACTGGACGCTGTTGCTGCCATAGGCAGCAACAGCGTCTAGCCAAATTTATTCCAAAATATTCAACAGCTTACATGTATAGTTTTCTGGAAATTGATAGTCTAGGAGTTCAGAGATCGAATGATCCCAACACCAACGAGGTGTGGGTGGAGCTTAGCTAGAGATGGGCGGGGCGTGGCTAAGAATGGAAGGTCCATTATTAGACACATCAACTTGATTTAGAGGTTTTTAAATCTAATAAAGTTCATTTTATATATTGCCGCCCTAACAATGTGAAGTGGAGCTAGTGCATGGCCGTGCCTAACCATGCATGTTGTATTCAACTGTTATAACGCCACACATTCTAAGAACCGCCCCGCCCCCACAAAAATAGCTATGATGTTTAAAATGGACAAGACGCGGTGGAGAAGGTTTAAGAAAACTCATTGCAGCTGAAACAGTTTCTAACTCCTTCACAGTCGGTGAAAACAACCATACATCATCATTAGGCTAAAGAAGGAATTCTAACTAAGTATCTGTTGAATACATTGATGACAATTTGACTAAATGTATTTGTTACCGTAGCAACAGTTATGCATGTATGAATGTGGGTGGGTATGTAGGTAAGTATAGAGATTGGTTTTGTTAACATTTTGAACGTATCACCTATCTTAGCAAAGCAGCAATTTCTAAAATTCCAAACATTTGATATAATTAGTCATTTTGCCCACAATCTGCTCAACGATCAAGCTTTACTCGTTTACATACTAGCCAGTGTACAGAATAGATAAATTGTACAATTAATGCGATTTTCGCTCTGTGCATGCGAATTAATACGTCGTTGATGCGATCATTTCCAGGGGAAATCACTCCCTATCACTCGCGCCTATCTACGCTTATCTATGGCAATCTAAGGAAGACTTTTATGGCAATTTGTTAATCATATTTGCTCTAGCATTAGAGCGCTTTAAGTCAATGGGCCAGATTTCCCCCAGTAATCGCCGGGGCTCAGTGGATAGACTCGCCGCTCGCGCATTGTGAGTCCGCTCTGAGTGCATCAGCACAAATCGGATCTCTATAGCACAGGTGTGCAAAGCAAATAGAACGGACAATACCGAATAGAGGAGCTTGCAAACAAATAAGTCGCCCGTCATTGTCGCTCAATGTATGTAATAAATAGTATTAAGCTTTGAAAAATAAACCCAGTATTTACACGTCTAGGTAATACTATATTTATCATATTATGTAAAACTATGTAACCTGAAACAGTTGCAGTTGATGATGAATTAATTGATGATGACTTTTTAATTAATGAAATGATTTTGTAAAATACTGAATTAATTACTGTTCTAAATAATAATAATAATAATAATAATAATAAT
>CM067373.1:162154467-162196967 GCA_034401795.1 Chaetoderma sp. LZ-2023a | reverse complement strand
ATTTGATCTGTAAACCCTTAATAAGTACCGCAGCTTACCATGCCGGCACCGGGCCAATATCGAGTCTATATCGCCCGGTATTGGCCCAGTACCGGCCATAAACGTGCGTTAACAGGGTAACCTGTGTGTAAACTATCAAATTCCACGATGTCTAGAATCCTAATATGGACTAAGTTCAAATTCTACAATGAAGCAATATTATTTGAGCGATATGTTCATCATTCTTCGAGGAGTCGTATAATTAACTAGACCAAAATCAGTGGCTGCCTGATACTTAGCGACACTAAGCATTGAAGATTTGAGTTGGTATAATTGCCCTCGCCTAGTAAATGGAAGAGAGAAATACATTCGGGTCTATCTATGTGTCTGTGCGTGCGTGTCAGTGTATGTCCAGAAATGTATCTAACCATGTCTGAAACGTTATAGTTGCAACCTATGGGCAACTTTGTCAGAAATGTTAAAAATTAGACAAAAAGATGGACAGACCAACATACCAACTGACTGACCAAGCGACCGACCAACCGAACGACCGACCGAGCGACTGACCGACGAACAGACTGACGGGCGGACTGGCATACAGACAGACAGACAGACAGACAGACAGACAGACAGACAGACAGACAGACATACATACATACATACATACATACATACATACATACATACATACATACAGACAGACAGACAGACAGACAGACAGACAGACAGACAGACAGACAGACAGACAGACAGACAGACAGACAGACAGACAGACAGACAGACAGACAGCATGACAGACAGCATGACAGACAGACAGACAGACAGACAGACAGACAGACAGACAGACAGACAGACAGACAGACAGACAGACAGACAGACAGACAGACAGACAGACAGAGCAACTGACTGACCAACCGACCGACTGACCGACAGACAGACGGACCAACCGACTGACAGACAGACCGGATGAAATTCGGGATATATTGATATCTATGACACCACGTGATGATCTGATTTGTCAAAAGCATTGACACAAGAATGCTTATGACCGTATTCAAAATTTTTACAGACCCGTCCTGACATGAATAAAGAGAAATCATGAAAATCCGACATAACAAAATATGACAAAAAGACAAAAACCGGAGTGCGAGAGTTTGCAATCTCTAGTTCCTCCTGGTGGTGCAATACATATCAGATGCGTCAAAACTGAGACATACAGTGAAATCAGCATGTATTTGAGATTCAGTTGTCACAAACGAGGATCTAAGACGTATGGCAATATTTTCTCAACACACCATGTGTGACCATACACTCTCATAGAACGATGGTTGAATCCGATCTCTCAGTCACGTATATGACGTCATAATCAATTACGCGATATGTATGCTGACATCATAATCGAAATGAGTAATGAATGACATAACTAAGTCAGTCATGAACCTTGACTAGTTCGTCAGTTGTACGAATTTTATGTCTGTACCATTTAATAAACATTCTGTTGAATATTTTGAAACTAATTTGACTAGGTGCTGATGCAATTGGGATTGTCGGAATTCGGAATTTAAAGTATATAAATCGATCCCAACACGAGCAAAGCATGGGCATGGGCTGGGCTTAGCTAGAGATTGGCGGGTTATAGCTAAAATTGTATGCATCCATTCCGGTTTTGTCAGACAACTCTATTAAGGACAAAGCAAACCTGCACATAAGCATTTCCAAATGTATCTCATCAGACAAGGATCGGAAAATACCTACACATTGGAATTAATCAAAATTTTTTAAAACACACTTATAAAACATGCCACATATAATTAAGTAGATAAGATATAATATGACACATCCATATATTCGTACTCGATAACTTAGTGCAATATCGATGGAATGCATTGTTTGAAACCAATGTCATTTATTTCATTTCTCGGATATATTTTCCTGTAAGCATGCTGTATACGCTATCATTGCGTTGCAGGATGACTATTAGAGGCCCGTAGAGGCGTTATGCACACACCTGCTAAGTGTGATACATACCGATCTAAAAGAACCCAGACTGAGTACAATGACGACCAAGACGAGCCGGAGGTAGCGAAGGACACCCGAGGATGAAAAGAAACAGCGGCCAAAGAAGAAGGGTGCATTGCAGCTATGTGATGTTTTCAAACTACCACAGCCGCAGAACACATTATCATGACTAACATCACCATTTCCCATTCTGTTCTCTTTGTCAAGCTAGGACAAATACATATGGAGTATAGTTGCCAAGTAGACGACCTCATCAGAAACAGCCATACTTTAACGGATCAACCAACAGATAGCGAAGGTTATGGTTAGGGTTAGATAAAGGAAAATATACATTTGGGATATTCCGCTGCTTGTTGAAAATCGTTAGTTAGATTCTAACTTTATATGTGCCACATTGCTTAGGGCAGGCCAGATTTGCCAATAATATACACCTTTCAGGGCGTGGGGGAGTGGTGCTGGGTGCGCAGGGTGGGTGGTGATGAGAAATCGTTTGCCTGATTATTGAATCTTCTAATGAATGTGTTTCTGCCACGATCAGGGCAGTTAATTTTATTTGCCAAGGCCCTTCAATGCCATATGAGGCATGGAGGCCACACCTTGATTTCTCAGCACCTCTGATGGGGAAGTTCAACGTGACAGTGACAAGTCCTGGAGTTGGTGAAGAAAAAATAAGCTCGTACGACTGGGAAGGTGACAAAGGTTCGATAGTACGAGGTTGTGGAAGTCAAATTTTTTGAGTGCGCCTAGGCTAGGGGCTTCACTCTTCCGCACCAAACTCACGCGCAAAATAGTGAAAAAGTTGGTTTTAATATTTTTAGGCTATTATCCAAATAGAGGGGTAATTTTATAAGTAATTCCATGATTTATGACAAAACCAGATAGGATGCAGTAAACTAAATACACCAATTACATTTATCACCACTTATCATATGAATTATCATCCAAAGTATCAGCAGAAATATCGTTCTGACATAAGGCATCATATTGACATATCGCTATACTGTTAAAACCTATGTTTTAAACGTTAATAATCAATCACATGCGCAATTTAAAAGTTATTTCCATGATTTAAATACAGTAAAACATATTATTAATGAGCACATACTTGGGGGGGGGGAAACAAGATGATGGTGCTTAAATTTGGCCGGTCCTGTTTAAGAAATGCCACCTTGCTGCCCCAAAAGTTTGCCAGACTCATGAACTCCTTTGGTTTACAGACCAAGTGCCATTAGTTCCCTCATTTTGGCGATGCGAGCAATATCTGTTCTAGAGAGATTTGTGCACGTGCCACAGGAAACCACACGTCAAACATCTTTAGGCGCAGCCACCATCCGAAATACCAGTAGAACCATCTGCAGAAATATTGTTTTGACATTTGGCATCAAATTGGCATGGCACGGTACTATAAGTAGCACAGGTTTATATCGTTGATTTACATGTGATCTTTAGGGTTTATCCGTGATTTATATTGTGATTTACATCCTACCACTTATACCAGGCACTATGAAATCACTTTCACTTCCTGAACACATTTTAATGTCACTCATCATATGAATTATCCTTCGAGTCAATGTTAGTAGTAGTGTTCTGGTATGTGCTATCACATACCCATGCCACTGTACTTATCATGCCAGCCTTCTCACAGGAGCATCTTCCAGTACACCCTTTTATACATTTACACAGGTCAATGGTTCAGCAATTGTTTGAGGGGTATACTGTTTGAAGAGGTGGACAATTGCTCCTTCAAGGGCATACCATCCAATATATTTGGGTGAAGCTATTCTGTAGTAGCGACATTATTGCACTTTTCCACACGTGGCACAGATAATTAACACGCATCAGATGCTCTAATGCAGCATCATTCGTTGGAGACACTTGAACACAAACAAGGTTATTTTTTATGAATTGATCATGGCGCAGATTGTCTAGTTCAGATGTCTCTCCTCTATGCGCCAAAGCAATGCAATACTTTCCCGGCTATATTGCACCTTGCTAGAGCATGCACACGTCTTCACCTACATGGATTAAGTGCTTTAAGAAGGAAATATTTTCCCGAGCTGTTCTCAGTCTTGCTCTTGTTACTTCCAGACAGCGCATAGGAAATTGGAAGAACATTGCAGAGATCTGGGCTCAAGTTGCGGACCGATGCATGAATTGGTATGAAGCAGCGAGTTCTTTTACAGTTCCTGTGTGAAACCATAACTCATTAACCTTGAGACCTTCGTAATGATAGAAGCAAAGGACAGCTACATCCGTAACAAGAGAAGAGATTATGATTTTGGTTTCTTGACTATTAACAAAATCTGAGAAGAATTTACAGTGAGCAAATAACATTGTGTCTGCTTCTTCATGGTCAGAAGTAAGAACCACAGTATGCTCACCACCATTTACAATGAGACAAACAGCAGAGCTACTGGGAGAGCCAACATAGACAGTACCATCGCTGGAGAGAGGTTTTAACAATTGCATATACCAGTCTGCTTTAAGAAAGTTGAGGAGAATTGTTTTGTTATTAGCAAGTGACAGACAGTTCCGAAGGTTCATTGGTGGTGTATGACGATGCATATTTTGATCTTAATCGCTTTTTCGACATGATCTTTCACGACTCTTACTAAAATATTCATGGTCTTATGTGTCAAGAACTGCGTGAACTTCATCTGCAAACTTGAATTTTGAGAGGATCACTTCAGCAACTCCGTCACATAAGTATCCTAGCGTTGTCGTATTGCTTTTGGCCATTATCGGTATGACTGCTAGTAGATCAATCATGTACACAAACATTAAATTGCCTTTCATAAAAGAAACACCTGACACCATAGTCAACTTCTAAATCTTTGAAAAGCGAGCCTGTTCTGTGATTTTCGCAGTGTCCCAACAAAGTGAGAAAATGTCAGTGGTATTGCAGCTAATTCATGTGGCATGTTTTGAATTGGTGTAAATCAACGTCTCGTTCTTTTGCCAAAACGAGCAGTCTACTGAATAGTTATTTCAGATCTAGCCCATGTATCTATTCTTTTTTCTTTGGCTTCTGCCATAATGTTCTGGATAACACATTGATCTTTCTTTATTCTGGATGCCCATTGGTCCTTTAATTGTGGATGTTTGTTGGATAGACATGCCAGTAATTACATTAAATGTATTTGTGACTCTCGCCATAGTATGCGCTGTTAGAGCCCATCTGTCGCTAGTTGCCTACATACTTGCCTTGCCTTTAATGTCACCTTTTATCTTAGAATCAGGATTTTGTGTTTGCTCATGCACCATGTCAGCAGCAACTTCTATGAATGAAGACACTCCAGGTGGTCAGATATGATTTGGTATCGGTCCTCGTGAAATGCTTTGTACATAGCAGGGGCCGATTCCGACAACATCAACATATCTACTAGGTAAACTGTGACCCATCTGATGTATTAGTGATGGCCAAATGCTGCAATAATTCCATTACCTGCTTCAACATGTAAGGTCCGGTTTGAAGTACGTTTTTCTCGAACAAAGATAAGAAAGCAATCAACCCATCTCCACATGCCTCAGTATCGTAATGTATCTGGACGTTTACACTGAAGCTTTATATATTCTTTGCATATCGATTGCAGGTGCTCGATAAGCTCTGAAAGATGATGAACTATTCCTTGTGTTGGCTGGCTATCTGTCTCTATTGAAAAATCCTCATAACTCATGTGAATCACACAGCTGTAAATCTCTCTGACAATATCTATCGCAGTCAGCTTCCATTCTTGCTCCTCCTTCAGCCACCTGATGAAGTGATTCTGTAGCTCGCGGGGTACATACTGGTCCACTATGACGTTTCCGCCCATCGCACTGCAAATGCACGATGGACGGGGTGGCTGGTTAGCTGCAGATCTGTGGGTTGCGGATCCCATATGACGTCTCTCCAAGAAATACAAAGACCAACTTCTAGAGCCGGTGGAACACTAATGTTCCGGTGGGGCCATGCGACCATTGCCACCAAGATTGAACCACACAGTGTCGTCCCAACTATTCGTGTCACTGGTGAGTCTATCCATACTAATTTAGAGATATGGAACAATTTGTAATTAAAACAGTAGAAATATTAATATACTATACAAACAAGATGAATCGTTTGACAGTAAATGAGCACACACTAATACACAACATAGAGCTATTTGGTGTTCTTTCCACATGGTGTCACCGGAGGTACCGCATAGGTTCTTGAACCCGCAGAGGTATCCCTGCAAGAGAAGCATCCGCAACGAAGTCACTAGGTAGCTTAATACAAACTAATATACCCCTAACACACACATAGAAAAATATTGTTGTCGCAAGAGGTAAGTGTCTCGCGGAAGAAAAGAGCTGGCAAAAGGGCCACTCTTTTGTTCAACAGAAAAATGCTAAGTGACGTTCCTAGTGAAACCATAATTAATGTGATGCATACTGGTTTACGTGAAGACGGGATGAATGATTTCCGAAGAATTCCCAGGTCGCCGTCTTATGTAGTTCCAAAGATACTGTATTGGTAGATGGCGCTTTATTTATGCGGGCCTTCTGCTGACGTATAACCTACCATTTAGTTGTTAGAGACACAAACTAGTTTTGGCCGCAAGTGGCAGGGATTCCTACCTAACCTTTAGATACAGATGTCCAATGGGTGTAGACGCCTCACTTCTCGTGGGTCGCCTGGATTAGCATCTACCTCCAAGGACAGCATCCGTAAATGTTACGGCACAAGGCATCCGAATTAGATGAAAATCCGGCTACCTTGACCCGCAACCACATAAAACATCACCTGGACAATGGCTACGTTTTACACAAGCAAGATTTGATTTCTGACACGTCTCTATGGTTGGGTGAAGAGACGGATATCCATCGTGAGCAGCCTTCCCGTGAGGACGTGATGAGCTCCAACGCTTCACCCAGACACTGCAATGATTTGGATGGAGATCCGCGTCTCGTCCGTCATCGTGTACTACTGATCTAACAGTTGACCTGTCGCTAGGGTCAAGTTTCAATATGCCCAAATATGCACTCCGGGCCAGTGAATAAACTAACTAATTCACATTTATAACTATATGTTTTTGCAGTGCATCCTTCATTGGCAGGGTTATCTAGCTAACAAGTATCCGAAGATACGGGGGAGATATATGTAAATCAGCACTTTGAACATCACCGCTGGGAAACCTCCGATAGTTTCCCAGGGTCGGATCCGATCAACATGCTGATGGGAAGTCCAATCAATTAATAAGACATGCGGCTTGTGGATCATGGAAAGAGACAATAACTTAATATATATGAGGCCCTATAGGTAGCTGTCCAATTTTACACAACCTTGCCAGAGTGCAGGGCTACATTGCCACAACAACCGGAAAAGAGGCGTACGCTATATGTCTCTAAACGAAGAAAATGTCCCTAACCACTTTAACTTATCCTATCGAGCTGAATAGTAAGGTTAGTCGGTAACATGCCGGGCTCATATAATTAGAGCACGGTCAGCGACCTCAGTGTAAAATTGATGATGGCGGGAATAATGTGATGCTGATATATCTGTTGCTGTATAGTATTTCCTAGCGTACTGCGTTCCAAAAATTTTCTACATTTAAACAAAACATATTAACTGGATGGCTAACTGCCATATACAACTAACCATTGCAATAAATAGATTATAATTAAATGAGGTAGTTAAATGTTACAGATTGATAACCTTAAACGGTGCGGCTAGTTGAAAGCACCCACAGTAAACAAGGATATTATTCACAGTAAAACAGAAATTATAAATTGCGGTCTTAAGGCTGGTGAGGTACCTATTATTCATCTGTACCACATACGGAAATAATAATTAAATGTACAATAGTATAGTTACTTGAGTACCTAATAGTCATTGGGACGGAACAGGCTACTGAAATTGAGGCGCTAACAAAATCATAGCACGAGTCGACATGTTTTCTGAAGCTGGAGAGATTTCCGCAGGCGATTCCCGCCGCTGGTTTCTGCTGGCTGGTCTCCGCAAGCTTACTCCTTCAGACAGGGTAGACACGGTACATACTCAGGACAGTGAAACAAAGCAGTAAAAATGTCTATTAGATAGTCTTGGTAACCAGTATACAATTTATACAAAAGTGAGAAAGTTATCCATCAGGTGACGGAAGTAGTAAAGTTGAAGGTTGCCCTTTAACAGAGAGGGCTGTATATAATATTAGGCAGTTACATATATTGGCACACGGTGCGGGATGCGTCGCATAGCTCTTGTGGCGCAACCAACAAAGTTCCACCAGACTGTGGTCGAAAAGTTAATTAAACACACACGACATGCAGTGCGGAAATTGAAGTCCACTTTTCAGCATGGTTGGCAGATCCGGAGAGAAATCCATCAAGAATCGCCGTAAGCTCTACATTCCGTAGGATTATATCCCAGGCCCGCACGGCCCGGTCTTGGAAAAGCTCCCATAGGAAAGTCCGGAAGGGAAAGTATAACTTCAAAATTAGTTTATTACCCCCGGATGGCCAAAAACTTGTGGAAGCCGAGGACGTCCTACCACCGCGGATGTGCTGGGATCCGTAAGACACCGGTAGATGTGAGAATCACTTGTAAGTCAGCAGTTACATCCGTCCTCCTGATGGTCCAGAGGTCCTGCACGGGCCGGCTTCCACACCGGCGATGCTCCTGATTCTCGATTTTCCATGCCTTTTATACTACTCATGATGCTAGAGGCAGATGCCTCAGCCAATCAACGGCCGAGGAGTAGCCAATCAGCGTGCAGCTAGATCAGTGACGTATTTATCACGTGCGCGGAACATTCTAGATCTATTCATGCATACACACGATTACGACGTCAAAAGCAATATTTTGAAGATAATTTAAGGGGATTTCCGCGGATAACTCAGGCATTTTTGGGCCGATTTTAAAATAGTAAACACTTCTAGAAAGCTCGTTTTATTCTGGTCCTGTCGCTATCAAGAACAACGAGAACGGGATAATTAAAGGTCTTTACTAGTACCAACTCGGTACACTATAGGCATGCATTCGCTTCCAATTCCCGGACGTGTTGTTAGGGAAGCTCTGACGCGCGCGCATGCGCACCACGCGTTTTATCGGACTTTAACGATTTTAACGAAAACCCCTTTCATAGGGCTTATGTACGTGTACTATCCTCCACAGGCTGACATGCTTGGAGCGAATCTGGAGTGGCCGTTCTGTACCCAGCCTTGCTGGGATGACCGGTACCCGTCTGGTCAGTCAGTGCTACAATTCAGTCTTTCTCTTTCCAATGCCCCGATTGCGAGTTTATGGGCTCGTATATTCCTGATGCAAGGAACATCTTGCATAATTACGGAAGCCGCTGCGCCACCATATAGGCCACTCTCCAGCCACATGTGTTTACCAACCAAAGGAAGTTTTTGGCTCTTAGGAAACCTCCAGACCTATTCATAATGTGATCCATTTCCGGTGTCCCTTTCCTTTGGTAACAGTATATAAATCTTCATCAAATGCAACAACTGGGGTTTCCTGTCCAGCCAAAGCGCACAATATTTTATCTAGGTTCTTCAGACATGTGTAGGCTGCTTGGAGGTCTTTCACTGCTGCCGGGATTATGGGAAGAAACCCAATTCTATTTGGCTGAGAAAGATGCCTGTTCACAACAGCATTGAACCGACTCCATTCTGGGAGTTGTTGCTTGTGTTGATTAAAATCAACTGAAAATATATTTATGAATGGACTACGAAAACTATCCAAGCCATGACTATAACTACAAGCACCGTCAAATGGAAATACATTCCAGACGCTCAGAGATCGGCCATAAGATGTCGATTGTCCTGTACTTGAACTGTCAATTCCTTCTTTTCATAACAATTTTCATTGAATTGTCTTCTTAATTTGGTGCTATGGAATGACAGACCAATACAAGATTAGTAGTAACAAATGGTGCCATGCTCGCATAAGATTCACTTGCAAATCTGAACATTCTAAGTGAAGATATAAGGTATAAATAAAGAATAGGCAGTTGTGTAGTGAATGGGGTCAGGGGCTATGGGTGGGGGGGGGGGGGGGTCAGATGCCCATTCGCCTAGCTCATTGTAGTGCTGGTGTATGTGGGAGGGGCGCCAAAAGGGTCATTGCGGGTAAACGTATGGGTTGCCTGCGGGTGCCATATATCTAATGTATACATATCTTAACAAACAAAAAGTTACTCAAGACAATTTCGCCTGCTGGCTGTGAACCCATTAAAGAACAATTCCGGGCTGATAAAAAGTGTGCTTTATTTGAAAGATTATTACATGTTTAAAGAAATTGCGCCAGAATAATAACCAAATAGAAATAGCGTAACCAACTATCGCTAGATAAAGTCGGTATTGACAATTTTTCGCACATCGGGGCGCTGCCATTTTATCGCGTCTAGGGATGTCAGCCCCGCACCGTCGCTACTGCTTATGACTGGAGGAGCGAGGCCAATAGATGCGGGTATATATTTTAAGGAAGTATACGTAACTGATAATAGCAAACAACCCGCTGAAGCAATGCCAATGATTCTAGGATCTCTAAATAGGTGCCGACCTCGGGATTAATATGATATAATGGATGCTAATCTCGGACAAGAGGTTCAAAAGACTGGAATATATGAACAAAATTATTTATCTAAGATACGATCTGAGAATATGTTATACATTTTTGGTAAAATTCAGCATGAGATGGTTTTTGTCTCGCAGACTCTATCTTTGCGTATTGTCATTAAATTGCAGTGTGCTTAAAGCTGAAAGAAATGGCTATTTGCCTGACCTATTATAATTTTGCTCACGTGAATATTGCCAGAGATATCACCAAATGAATTAACATTTTGACATAAAATCTGGGAATTTTCATCGGCGATCAATATTGCCCGGCAAGCTGTAGTAATTTCAATAATTAAGATATTTTGATGAAATTTTTCCCGTTATGTGATAACAATGTGAAGCTTCGGCACAGCAAATTCTGTCATTGTGGCTCTAATACTCATTCTGATATGAGATGATGGATAGAGCGCATCCTGAAATTTTTGTTTGAAATTTTGCTGGCTTAGTTTTTCCCGCAGAGTGTATCTTTTGAACCACTAGGCCGATTCTAACATCCCTAGCATTGGATAAATCTTCGAATTTGCAGCTACAGGTAGGTATCAGAATTATTACAATCGGTTCTGGCAATATTATCATATCATATGTTTTCTTGGAATAGATATTTATACTCCCTGTGACACACGCTATAGCGGCATCTTGAGTTGGCTGAGTAATTTAACAATACACACGTGTCAAGTGTGCCACTTCATTTAACCCTTATCGCGTGGTGTAAAATGCGTAATAGCCTACTTACAGAAATAGTGCCGGGTACATTTTGAAAGAAAAAAGTTGCTGAAACGTGTTACTGTCGTGCACAGCAATGACTTACAGCAGCACTTTTACCAAAATAAACACATTCTGATAGGATAGAAAAAATGGAATCTATGCTTCAGCGGTCTATGGGGTTGACGATACCCTACCGACTTCGGATACTAGAATTACTTGGAAAACTTACTAGCTTAACTGGACAATGTCCTAACGATTACAAATTAGCACATTTTAGGCCTCCATGCATATACATATTTACTGTACAGCCTTCGTGCTCGGCAAAGATAGCGTTGGTGCGGGGATGACGTCAGGATCTCGTGAAATCTCGCTCTCGTTGCAAGAAAATGGCGACGTCCAGGAAATAAAATAATCCCATGTTTACGATGGTTTAATTACTCGTATTATTTGTGTGTTGTTTTTATTTATGATCCAATTTGTTAGTCATATAATAGTCTTTCAAATAAAGTACACTTTTACCAATCCCGGAATTGTCCTTTAAGTTAGCATCTTAAGATATTGACTATCAGGTTTCCAGTTTAACATACACTGCCTCTCCATACTAAATGGTTATAATGCTCTCTAACTATAACATGGTACCATTTCCCCACAGCGGAGACCAACTTCTATGCTTTCTATTCAGGTAGCTCTGGAAAATGGAACAGTAATGGTCACACTCATTTTTCGTTTTGTAACGTACCTATCCCAGGACTCCAACCCCTCATAGAGTTATATTTGCACCAAATGTCACAGCCACAGTACATGGACATGCACCCGGTCTCCATCAACCAAACATTATGGGTCTGAACATGGAACCGATGGCCACTCTTACCATCTTGGGCCCACATCAACGTAAGTGAACTATTTCCTAAAATTTCCATTTTAATATAAGTGTCATACGCTGCTATTCTGCAACCCCATGTACAATTGGAGCATCTGTGAGCCGCGCCCCTGTTCAAACGCCACATGAGTAATTCAGTGTTTTGCTCAGATTTCGGACAATTTAAACAGGCTCAGATGATGGCTTAGATGTCATAATCGTAAATGCATACCGCTATCTAACTATATTATAGCATAAGTATATATGTCGGGGTTTATAGTCTGCTTCCACTTGCGTGCTCAGGCGACTTTCTAACAATACCCCCCGGTCATTGGGCCTTATTTATTTTTCATTCCTTCGCAATCGCAGCTCCCTTTGGGAGTATACAGCCAGGCTGCCGCATACAGAACTCAATAGCGTTTATATTCTGTATTGTCGACACTGCCCTCACCGGTACCTACATTACGAGAGGTGAACTGGAATAAAGCAGATTGAAGTGCCTTGTTCAGAGACACAATGTCACAGACCGTGGCTATAAATGTGTAAAATCTAAACACATTTTTTACAGTGTATCCGCTTTGCGATTACCAGCATGGCAAACACATTTCTGTGTGGACGTTTTTGAGCTAATGTTATTATTTACAACTGTGCTCCTGTCACAAGAAAATTCTACAAACGTTGATGATGAAGATGGCCTTAGCCAGTCCGAGATCAATGCCAGATGGCTAGTCGCTCGTAGTTAAAAAAATCAAGCAAGGGTCGATTTTCCAAATGTGCACAGGTATCCGCGCTGCCTACCGTGCACATTGAACAGATACATTGTAAAACAACTATATTAATTTTAAACTGCCTACTGGCAGTTGCTAGCGGCCCGAAAACCGTGTATGTGAAAAACCAGCCTTAAGGACCACTGTCTGAAGCACCGGTGCTGGTCAAATCACGTCTGCGTGCAGCGAACCCCACAACAACATGTATCCACAAGAAATTAATAAAAAGCTGCCATCCCGGTGGTCATCTTGAATCATTGAGTGACCCAGAAAGAACGATGATAAAAATCGTAAATCGTCTGGGTCAGATCATGCAGGTACCAGTGGAAGCGATGTCCATCATCAGATCTTCATTGGCCACAATTTCACTACAAAAGAGAGTGAATAACTAGGCATTACACAAAACAATGCGTACTGCAATCACAAGCGGATGTTTCAGGAAGAACATGCAAACCAGAGCGGATAGTAATGCAATAGGACCACACGCCTAACTTAAGTGATCTATCTTCTCATGTCATCACGTACATTATTGTTAAAACAGCACCCGGCTCAATGGGCAGAGACGTTTCGTCTCCAATTATCGTCTTTCCTAGCCATATCTGACACTCCGATCACACTTATTACTTAAATACCTATTTTTCGTGAGAATACTTTGTATTCCAGTGTATGTGGAAGCTATGTCACGTAGTTGTTTGTTGTTATTGATAAACCATTTGATTGTGATATGTCAATTGGCGAAATGGCGTCACTTACGCACATGATGTTACCTTCTGTATCAAGGAAGTCTCCGGACACAGGACATTTTGCTCCATGGTTAACAGAATTGCCAAGTACAACAATAAGTGCATAGATAATCTCAATAACTTTCACGTCACGATCAGAGCAAGACCAGACAATGTTACATTACACTGAATATCAACAAGGACTAGATGATACCCGACCGGCAGGCAGCAGCGCATCAACAAAGCAAAAAGACGAATGATAAGAAGGAGAGGAAGAAGTAAATGAGAAGCAGAAAACGCTCTGACAAGATAGTTGATATTTATCTAGTGTCTATATAGCTCGGCAATAACATCAAGTAAGCAAATTTCAATATTCTGACCAGCCTGTTTCTCCATTGGTCCCTATACAGAAATGAGATTTCCCTGTATGTAGCAGATAAGGTGTCACGAGATATTCGGCAATTACGCCACGAATGTACTTCAGCATTCTACGCTGTGTCATGCCCGTTAGGAGTATGCTAAATTTCTTTAGGTTCCTCTTATTTTCATGGCCTCCACAGATCAGATTATGGTCTGATCGCAAAAACACACCACACGTTGGTGTTATAGCATCCTCAGTGTAGTCGATCACTTTTTGCACCTAGTACTACTGCACAGTTTCTAATATTTTGAGAATGAGATTGGGGTGTTTGGCCAATGGTGATTCCTGATGTGTGTGTGTGCAACAATGTCAAGTATCGAGTTTTGTTCATGATGGTCATTGTAGCTTCCCAGTTTTCACAGTTTCATCGGGTTATTGTCACATAGGTAACATTGTGTATGAGTTTCACGGTAATTGTATAGCTGCGAATCCACAGCCTTTATGCTTACTGGAAAACAATGCTTCTGCCACACATCGATTTGCAACATCTGTTGAACTGCTGAGTAGTGAGTCCAAGATTCTGCTCTTCTTACACTTCTTATGGATCCGGAGGAATATCATTCTTTTCATCATTCCCTTGTGTCAGACAGATATAGATGTGTGAACTCGGTTTAGTTTTCATTCCTGAAGAGGTGTGTGCCTTTCAGTTGTTTATCAGCAGTTCAAGAAGGGGGCCCACTGTCTTTGGTCTTGTCGAATGTTCTCGAACAGATGAGCAGCGTCGAGGTAAAATGTGAAGAACACTGGCGATAAACCATCTCCTTGTGGTGATACCATTGATGTATTAAATTTTAAAGAAAATTTTCATTTGATGCAAACAATTAAGTTTGTGTTTATAAATAAGTGTCTCACCAGGCGTAGCTCATCATCATCACACTCGGATTAACCAGAGAGTTGAGGAATCTGGGGGTCATTTACTGATATCAACTGCATGTAACGTTCTAATTCCCATCGTGCAGAAATCTCAGTGTTTGGCTCGAACTACCAAAACACTGTCGGGGCAATTGTGCCCACATACAAAGCCGCTCGGCTCGTTTTCTGCCAGTTTTATCTCTCATACGAAATAAGGTCACATTTGAGAGACTTTACTTGATATGTCTATATAAGAGCACGACTGACACCAATGCCCCAGTAGATTCTTGGTTTTAGCCAATGCAATGAGGGTTCCTTCTCTCGCATCATCTAAGGGGAGGTTCTGTTCAAAAGCCGTGTTGAGGTGCGTGATGGGTGTTGGGATGTGTTACATTCATGATTCAGGTGTTCGATATTAATGCTATTTGGCTCACACAGGAGTCCATTCTTCAGGGCTATCATTGCTTTTACAAACTCTCCTTTTGTTATTTGAACTGCTAAAAAATTTTTACGGCAGTCATCATTGGAAGCAATCTCATTCACCTGCTCATTTGATTTCAAGTTCTGTCAAACGTTCACTGATTTTGACGTATATGATCATGTTGCGGTTCTTTCTTAAATCATCGTTGTTTTCAATATGAGAGCTCTGGTATATGCATAGTCTCAATTTCTTTTGTTCCTCGGACACCTTTGTGACAATAGATGAATCAAGTTTTCGCTATCCCCCGCCCATTCCTAGACAAACTTCGTCCATACTATGTCCGTATGGGGATCGATTGAACCATGAACTCCCCGAACCGTATTTTCCAGCAACAGCGCACAGTCAAATTACATTCAAAATATTCAACAGAATGTTTATTAAATGGTAAAGACGCAACGCCATACAATTCGTACAACTTGACGGACTATTAAGCACTTATGGCGGACTTAGGTACGCCATTCATAACGTAATTGATTGTGACGTCAACTTAAACGTGACGTAATTCATTATGACGTAATATATATTTGAATGATAGATTGGATTCCTCTATTGGATCATCAACATAGGGTATCCCTTGGTTGATGTTTGTGGGTATACTGATATTTCTAGAAGCTGGTATCTCTACACCTTGGTTATCTTTAGCTAGGGCTTGGTTTGATTCACAGTTGAGATATACTACGACCACCTTCTTAAATGTTGCTACCATTATGCCTGGCAGCATTGTCGAATATTAGTTTTGAGAGATCAGAGTTGTCCTTGGATTTAAGTTTCGAATGTCGCTTGTAGATTAAGCACATTCGATCAATATATTTTTGGGTAAAACCGGTTTGATGGTATTAATGGAGGCACCGTCATAGGATCACGTGTGTCGGAGTCGGCTTTGCATTTGTCTTGAACAGTGCATATAGTCGATGTGATTAGAGAGTGTTTTCCTGGTTTTCCTGGTTTAGTGTATATATTAACTTTTCCTGGTTTTCCTGGTTTAGTGTATATATTAACTATGCTATTCACAATGTGTCCTGGCCAGGTAGTCCGATGGCGACATAGATGCGTAAAGGCAATACCAGTTGTATTATAAACCATGGCCACACAAGGGAATACAGCTAATGAATCGCTCTTACAACTGTTTTTCAGCGCAACATTACTAGCCAGCTTTGTATGCCTGTTGGAATCGATTTTTAACACTTTGAACATTACATATATAGGTAAGCTGTTGAATATTTTGGAACTAATTTGATAACACAAAGTCAAATTAGTTTTTAAAAAATTCAACAGAATGGTTATTAAACCCTATTGTGTCAGCTTAACCTTTTAATGGTCAAACTGACCAAAACAATTGTGCAGTGGTCTTGAGGAATGTCTATTAGCAGGTCAAGAAAAGAGTATTTTTTTAAATTAACCACTGGCATGACTGGCTCGGTAACCGAGCCAGTCATTCCAGTGGTAAATTTTCAAAATACTCTTCTTTTGACCTACAAATGGACATTGGGTAATCCAAAGCTTGAATTTTCTTTACCATTACCCCTTTAATGGTCAAGCCGATGTAAATTTACAAAAAAAATAGTCTTCTAATATTAAGATTTCCTGAAAAGTGTTGACAATTAAAATGCTTAATTGATATAAGTAGTATTTTAGCGCTTTGAAGTGCTGTTGGCACAAAGGGGTTAAATTCTAAAGTCATGAAAGACAAGCAATTCTCACACTCGTGACGGACGTTTCCATCTTTGTGACGGAGCTATATGTCATTGTGATGTTACGTCACTGATCAAATTACATAATTGATTATGACGTCGTATACTTGAGTGACAGATTGGATCCCTCGATTGCAACATATACAGGACCCACATTTTGTATCTTTACTACACCGTTCTCAAAGTATAAATGGTATTTCCGATCCATCGGCTGAAAACTAGTTGCCTTGTGAATAGGAAGGCTCCAATCATAATTCAATCAAGACTATTTGTGAAAAGACAATGGTCCCTTTGTCCCCTATGTAGAAGTGACGATATCCGAATAATCTTAAATCTTGATTTCATCGTTGTCGTTCGTATGCTACAAAATTACTCGAATGTTGCAAAAAGGGTTGATTTACAGACAATCAAAGAAGAAATTGCTACTCTGACGTGTTATTTAGTGTGTGTGAAATGTCCTTATCATAATGAGCTTTGCTCCTGTAATGGATGGATTGGACTTGAGCGATATGATCCGTTACTCAAGTATCTGACGTCATAGAAAAAACGTTACACGTTAACTGACGTCACAATCAAAATGACGTAAATTCATCACCAAAGTCGAAAGTTCATCACAAAAGTGTTTGAATTGTATGTCTTTTGGTGAATTTACAATTTAATAAACATTTTGTTGAAAGTTTTAAAACTAATTTGACTGGAGCTATTGCTGCTGTATGCAGACAAACTCCAGTCAAATTAGTTTGAAAATATTCAGCAATTAACATGTATAGTTACCTTGAAATTGTAATTCTGCGAACTCAGGTTTTAAAGTCTTAGACTTGATTCCAACGCGGTTTAAAAAAGTTGGCGGAGCTTAACTAAAACGGGCGAGAAATCGCTAGAAATTGTTCGCTTGCTTATGGAATCTTATGATAACGTGATGCCTAAGTGGAGTTGTATCTGTTGGTGATGTCCTTAATTGTAAGCCTTGCAACAAATGCTTGAGATATTTGAAACTTATGTATGAGACAATATCCAATCAGAACGAAACACGTTTCTTTCACCTCCTGGTTGGAACATCAAAGTTTTAATGACATTGCCGATTGACTCATGAAACAAAAAAGTGATCTGGTGTCTGTATCGATAAAGCAGCGTATTGTAGTATACAGCTCTTGAATTGAAAATGGATGTATGAATAATCATATTTTGCATGTATTCAACAAAAAATGCCATCTAAATATTCTAACAACAGGAGTGGGCCTATTTTTTGAGTGAGGTTAGGCCCTTAGTAGAGTAGCTCATTCCTGCTCATTCTATACATACCAAGAGTGCCGCATTCTATTGAGCTAATTGTCACATGTAGGCAAACATATCTAATTATTTCTGCGATGAATTGAATGATTTTTGCCCAATTTATTGGTATTAAAATTACATCATGTGGCAAATGTCATTTCTCATAGCCAGAATAAAATGAAAAATAATATATCTATATGTAAATCTATGTGTACATGAATGACATATTGATGCAAAAGAATCGTGATTTTGTTCAGTTAAACACCACTATTAGGCGACTATACATACATTTACAGGCGTGATAGGCGTGTTTATATCGTGTAATACTATACAAACAGCTGCTATTGTGCGTTACATTACCAGAACATCATATTAATACCAATACATGTTTAGAATAGTAATTAATACAGCCGTGTTATTTTACGTTTTATCTTCCAATTAGCCTTTACATATCTATATAGAATATTATATCAACTGCACATAAATAGATAGAGTGTATTAGGTTCATGAAATAAAACCCTTCAGATTATATTCTATACCTTTAGTGTGCGTAGTGTCAGTATTCATAAGCGTGTATTGTCACACCTATCAGGCTATGTTTACTATTTTAATCAAAATGACCGAATACGAAATATCCCTTAAATCTTGATAAAAATTCTGTTGAATACGTTGAAACTAATTTGACTGGAAGCTGTAGCTACCTAGGCACCTGTGAAATTAGTTTCAAAATAGCCAACAACTTACCTGTATTGTTTCCATTTAAATTGAAATTCTGGGAATACCCGGATTCACGGGTGGTAATAGGTAATTCTTTTTTTTAAACTTTTGTCCTTGGATTCTGTGCACTAGAAAATGGCCTCTGTGTTCCCATTCTTAAGACTTTCATCATTTGAGGAGATGTAGAGCGTTATGACGTGAACGATGAACAGTGACTAAAAACGATAAACTCATATACATGCTTTTCATTTTCATTACGTTGCAAAAGTACGATTGTTACAAAATGATAAAACAGATCAACAAAACAGTCCCAGCAGGCACATGACGTTGTTTCAACGTTGAATCCACGTTGAAATCACGTCATGACGTGATTTCAACGTGGATTCAACGTTGAAACAACGTCATGTGCCTGCTGGGGTGTTTCATTGCCTTATTCCTATCTCCTATACGGTGCCTCATTAACTAATGCTGGACCGTGTTTTGACATTCAGCATATGAGGCGTATGGTGATGAGTGCCGTGATATAATAGAACGATTTCGTTTGAATTCTCTATGCAGTTGTTATCACATGCTGGTGACGTACTGATTGTGTAACAGCATCCAGTAGGCTTACTCTCTAAGTGAATATTTAACAGAGGAATTAATTTCTAGCAACGCCCATTTCTACTCAAGCCCCGCCCCACCGTTTATGCTCGTTGGAATTGATTTGAAACTTTGAAACCTGAATTCCCAGGAACTGTATTTCAAGGTACAGGTAAGATGTTGAATATTTTGACAATAATTTGACTGAGAGGGTGGGGCGGTGGGAGATGTTGCTGCCTATGACATTAATAGTTTCCTAAAAAATTACTTTCAAAATATTCAACCGAATGTTTATTAAATTATAAATTCATCAGTGACATACACATCGTATAATTTTGTAACGGACGTTTCTATTTTCGTGACGGAGATATACGTTGTTGTGACGGTGACGTCAGATAAGATGTGACGTATTTGATTGTGACGTCAGATACTTGAATGGCAGATCGAATCCTTCTATTGTGCTTTACTGGCTGATATACATATGGGGCATTACCGGTATCCTTCAGCAACGCACTGGCTAAGAAGTTAAGGAATAAGACTAACTATTGTTTGTGGAAGAAAACTTGTGCGGGAATGATGATGCGTTGTATGCGAGCCTTAAATTGCGGATAAATTCTGAGAATGAATCGTGCTGAAGGACTTTGCTCGATTCTTCAAAAACCCGATCACTTCTTCCGCTTAATCAAATCAACCACCGCCGAACACGGTTATCAAACGGCGCGAAATAAATTACGGCCTATTATAAGCCCGTCGAATAACATCAGTACCCATTCCTTGACTAAACAAGACGACATAAAAAGAAGGCGATATTGAAATAAATTCGCCAGACTCGTTTACAGGAGCTATGTCAATTTGCTGGTTCGGCGGTGATGATAGAACGAGGCACGCATTATTAATACGGCCATGAATTAGCCACATTGGAGGTAATTGAAGGAGGCGAGCGCGAAATGAGTACATCGGTAATGCCATCATGATGGCTACCAAGATACACAGAGCAAAGAGAACCTCATATTCGTAACTCAGTTAGGGGTGATTTCTGTCCCGGTAACTGTTAGCAAGAGCAAATAGCGACAAGCAGATGCCTTATACGAGAGCGTTGTCAATAGCCGAGACCCAAGCACGAACTATTTCCAAGACAAGAGGCACGCTGGAATCGTTTAGCCATTATTAAGTTATCGTGTTTGATTTTCTCCAATAAAAGGCCCCAATCGGCTCGTAATCTGCATCATTAAGGGTCATGAAGATGATAACACGATTCTGCTATATGGCGAGTTTCCATCGATACCGGAAAATGTATCTCATTGTGAGATGCGTGTCTTTCCCGCCATGAATAAAGCGAGGATACCAACACGCAGTAACCCTTTAACTCTCACAGACCTGAAACGACAAATTCTTTCGGATGTGAGAATTAAGGAATATTCGATGGATATTCTGAAACTAGTTGCACAGGGAGCTGTCATCGCCTATATCAACAACAGTAGGGTCAGGTCTAAGTAGAATGAGTTTCAAAAATACATCATCCTTCCTGCATAGTTGTTTTGAGATTGACAAACTGGTATCTCAATGGTTGACCGGTTAACACATCGCTTGCTCGCTAGATGAACTGCTCATATCTGGAAATAATAACCATGATTAGTCTTACACGAAATTTGTATATATTGTAACAACATGCCACTGGTCTGTAGTTCACAGACTGCATATGCAGCGTGGTAACCAATTACAGGAAGCACAACGCGACAAGAATACTGCGACTTCGATATAGCAATGCGCACGCGTATATGTCACGCCTATGAGATACGTACGAAGTTACTGGCAAAAGTGTCCTGTTGTGTAGTGGACAGGAATGGAGAACGAGCAGGAGACTGGAGTCGCTGAGTTGCAACTTTTGTGGCATTGCTGCAAGTTGCGTCAAAGAAACATATCCTTTTCAAAGCTCTGGATCTGCGGATCAATGATTCATACTCAAGCTGTGTGTCGCTGATGTTGTATAACAATAACAGATATGCAGTGTTAAGGTTCTAGACATGATATCTCCCACTGCAACACGTTCATACTATCACCCAATATCACTTGCGCGTGACGCGTCATGTGCCTTGTGCAATATAGTGCCACTGTCAAGGAAAGTGGACAACAAAAATGTCTATGTTGGCCCATGTTCTACAAATGACAGTACAGAATTATAAAATTAAAGCATTTACTGACCCACAAAGAAAACGGTTTATAAAAAGCGACCACAAAATGCTACACAAGGTATAGGACGACTACCCCGAGTATGAGGTGTATAGAAAATAATTGCTACATCCTGTCCATACAAGCATTAATTTTATTTTATTCGTTGACATGGATTATGAACCCGGTGAATAGGAGAACAGTTCAAATGCAAAATAACGCAACACGCATCAATTTGGCACCAAAATGCTTGAATTCATAGCTTGTTGTGACAGACGAATAATGTTATGGATTGATTCTTATTATAGATGACACTCAATCATTTTTTGCCAATATGTTACTTTTAGGAAGTTTAAATACCATGGTGTCGCGCTGCATCAAACGTATATCTAAGGTCTTATATGTATAACAATATTAGATTGCCCTTCCTTTTTTGAAATCCCAGGGAGAATCATAATTAATACAAATTCTCTTCGCATAAATAGGTTGTAGGTCCGTTATCTATTTTTCGAGGAGAACAGTTTCAGCTAGTCAGGTAAGTAACGTGATAAATATATGGTTGGAATGTTCAGCGGTATCACATCTTTTCGTCACACATAGGGATTGTCTCTCTACCTAGCCACAATTCAGTGGTTCATCCAGTATCAAGTACCGTATACCAAACCACCGTAGATGAATCGATGGAAGACTAGAGACTGGCTTTACGTGGCTATGTTATTAATTCCACATGCTTCACTATTGGGTAATCTTTTAATGGCTTGTTTTTTCATAATTGTTTCGGCACAAATATGGTCAAGTAACATCATTACGATCTACGGCATCGAGTTTGACTTCTTCAAGACCATGACTACATTATTGCCTATGTTGCTGGATATATGGATGAGTTGTTTAGTATTTGTAGTCAGATCTAAAGCTGCGGATCGCATGAGAATTTTGCGGATATTTTGTCAGAAGATAGGCTCTGGTATAATATGTGGTAGCTGTGTATGGAAAGATGGCAGTTGAAACAGTGATTATGACGTAATGGGCAACATGCTATACTAAATCGGCCAGCTCGAATGTTGTGGAAATTTTACACCAGTGCGAGAGCTCTTGACCATTAATCAATCTATGCGTTGTATAATATAACCATACTGAGTATGCCGCTAGAGATAGAATATGCCGACGATGTGGACTTCATAGACGAGGAAAAGAAACCACTTGATGAATGTCTCCCAATATCTGCAAGCAATCTAAAATTGAGAATCTCTTTATGAATGAATCCAAAAACAGAGTTCACCCACATATACCTATCTACAAAGCATGAAACTAAAAAAAATGACAAGCCACTTCATGGCAGCGAACCATGGAATAAAAGTTAAATCCTGGGTTCACTGCTTTGCAGTACTGCCGACATTGCGGTACGCTGCAGCATGGGGAACATAGGTTCCAGTCCTTCAGGAAGCTATGGGTTCGTAGATCAAAGATGCCCTTGAGAAAAAGACTACGTTTATACAATGCAACCTGCGTATCATTGATGCCGTATAGCTGTAACAGCTGGGCAGCTCCAAAGGCAGCTCTAGACAAACTAGATGCCTACCACTGCAAACACATACGCACCATCACCGGGCACCGATGGCCAGACAGCATAATTTCCAATGATGTACTATACAAGACGTATAATACATCGCCGCTCTATGTAGAGGTCGCCCAGCAAACATGGTCCATGCTTGGCCATGTGCTAAGAATGCCAGAAGACACATCAGCACAGAGCGTCTTGGAATTCACTCACCCTACTGGGAGCCAGCAAATAAAAAGCCAGGAGAGGACGTTATTGCATAAATCTGCTAAGCGTGCTACGAGGTGACCTCAAGAAAGCAGGACCCTGTACACTCAAATCAAGAATGGACCTGAGGAAGTTAAAGATTTCGGCTGAGGACAAGACACCGTGGTCCAATGCCAAGAAGGACTGATTGCAGTTGTAGGATGTTTCTACTACTACACCGGCAGAATACAGTAATCATACATAACATGGTTACAAACCGGTGTAAGCAGTTGGTTGTCGACTGGTGGACATGGTAGAACTAGAAAATAGTCAATGCCCCATGCACATCGTTTCCCTCGGGTAGAAATTAACCAACTACCGGGTTTATGAGCCTGTACTCCTGACCTCACAAATTGGCCAGTAAGAAATTTCTGCACCACTGCCGGCGGTTATGTATCTATTCTACCCATGCCCCAAAGCTGGACATAACCAGTTGAATGCACTGATGTATATGAGCTCCGTCTCCCGATGATGTGATGTGGGTCGAATATCCGCAGATAGCCCATCAGCCGTTATCCAGTCTCCATAGATTGATCCATTATAATGCCAGCTATCAGCATGTTGATTATCTATTTTTTAACTTTCAAAACTGGCTTCTCTATTTTTGTAATAAAATTACTCTTCGGGACTATACGTCTTCTTAGCCCTTTAACACAGTAAAAAACGGCTTCTGCAGATTAGATTAGAACCAGTTTTCGAATATAGTTTCAGTTATTTAGGAGCGTTCCAGATCCCTTCTTTAGCCCTTTAACACTTATATCAGCCAAAAACAGCTTCTGCAATAGTCTTGAGAAATGTTCATTTGCAGACCACGAGAACATTATTTTTGAAAATTTACCATTGGACTGACTGGCTCGATAACCGAGCCAGTCATTCCAGTGGTAAATTTTCAAAAATAAGCTTCTCTTAGTCTGCATATGGACATTTTCTATGAGAATTTGAGGGTTATAGGGTTAACTAAATCAGATTCTTCTAAATCACTATTTTAGGGATCCACGTCTCGCTGTGCTCTGACCATTCCTAGCCAATATCCACCACTTTGTATGTGCGTCTGTATAAATATCCCGCTTTAAACCTCGAATTCCTAGAATCTCAATTTGAAGGTAACTATACAGGTAAGCTGTTCCATATTTAGAAACGAATGTCAATGGCGTTTGTTGCTGCCAATTTTAAATTAATTTCAAAATATTCAGCAGAATGTTTATTAAGTTGTAAACTCACTAAACATATAGAATTCAGATACTTCCGCGACGGACTATTACTACTTCCGTCATCGGCATACGCTATTTTGATTGTGACTTCAGTTATCACCTGGCGTATTTACTTACAACGTCAGATACTTGATTGAGAGATCGAATTCCTCAATTAAGGAATCCAGTTTCTCAGTCAATTATATGACGTCATAATCAACTATACCTGACTTGTTGTTGGCTGACTCACTTTAGTCCGTCTTAGATCACTGAGATGTTGAAAAAGGAGATAGAGGATCAGCCACACACCTTCTGTGATGGTAGATATAGCAGTACAGGAAATGCATTGTCGACAAGAAGGCAAGCGACTGCAGCGGGTGTGCTGGCATGAACAGAACGCCAAAGAGGCAAGGAGACGAAGGGACTACAACTCTGACCAAGAATGGGAGAGACTCATCTGGCTGGAGGAGGGCATCGTAGGGCCAAACTTGTATGTTTTCTCGGATGACAAGTGTGATGAGTCTCTAGAAGTCTTGCAGTGGGAAGAGGAGAGGATGGGGTATAAATCCAAGAAAACCTGCCAACAGCTGGCGTAATACCAGGCTGACAAGGTGAAGTTCCAGATGTCATGGCTTCGAAAGCAACAGGCCCCTGACATTATGCTGGATGAGGGGTGTTTGAGGGAGGTATGTCTCCACACCAACACGCGTGTTCAGTTTGCCAGGCTCTCCAAGATGAATCCCACAATGACTTATCAGCAGATCCTACAGGTAATGCAGTGCTAGCATGAGTTTAAGACCTAGGTATGCCATGGCTAAATCGGAGTGGCGAAAACAGCATGAACTATATCCGTCTCTGACAGCTGAGGAGGGTGGTACAGTACACGGCTGGCGACTCCAGTAGATTGACACCATCAGACAAAATCTCATTCACGAGACAGAAAAGTACAGCAGAACATGCAGGCGATATAAAACAGTCTACAACAGTCTAGCACACACAACCACAGCTGCGGGTGTGATTGGAGCCAGTGCTGGTGTGGCCACTGTTGCCACCCTCGCTACAAGGATGGGTGCTATCGTCTCTATCCCGCTGGGTGGAGTGACCCTTGCCGCTACTGTCCTTGCCATCGGCTAGGTGGTTGGACAGCATCAGATCACCAGGAAGCTGGAGAAGCATGCTACGTATGTAACACTGACACAGAGCAGCCTACGGGCTATCGATGAGTCTATCAGCAAAGCTTCCGAGGATGGGTAGGTCAGTGAGGAAGAGTACCACCATATATTGAAGCTCCAAACCCTGTACCACACAGAGAAACTCAAAGTGCGCTAGCAATGCCTCAAAAGCTCCAGCGGGCAGGTGCACATGGAGGAGTTAAAAAACGAGATGCATCGAAGATCTCTACAGTGTCAAATAGTATGTTGCATCTGTGGCTGGAACAGCGGCTTTAAGATGACTACTATAGATGGCCTTCCTGACGAACCTCACGATAAATGACCAGAGCCAACCGCTCCTCCTGCGTACACTCTGGACCCGATCGAGAGATGGACCACGTGGTCTCCTGGATGACATACTGGACCTAACCCCAATCTCCATTACATCCAACAGGTGATCACGCACCAGCTTCTCCATCAATCCACGACCACTGACCAACCTTGCAATTACCATCAAGGATGCGAAGAAAGCTCTTATCTGGATGGCAGGCCCGAATCTCTCATTCTGGAACCAACAGCTAAACTTTGCCATGTGGTGTGTCACAGCAGTATGCAGTGTTGGCGCGGGTTTGCTGCACTCCTATTCTGATACACCCGAAGCTGTGCTCATTGCCAGCTGTCTCAGATTCCATGTGTACTACATGGTGAGATGCATCCTCCATGAGCTGGGCGCAAGTCTGCCTGATACAAATGATTTCGATCTGCAGCCTGTCGGCACCACTAACTACAGCCTCTCAGCAGCTAGTAGACTCCAGCGAGAGTTCAACACCCACTCAGACTATCGTTTCCATGGTGGACACAACAGCGGTCTAGGCATTATGTATGGCGACCCGAGACGAGACTACTCAGGCATCCCCTGTCAAACACCCCGAAAAATCGGTCATCGGACGACAGCGACGTTCTCATTCTATCCAGACTCAGGGCCAGGAGCGAAGGTGCAGAATATGCATATCACCGGAATCAGGCATGAACATCCAGAGGCGTGGAAATACTTTGTCCCACACACAACCTCAGGGCTCACACCAACAGGGATCGTTCAAATCAACCAGTCCTTAGAAGTATTAAGTTATTGTCTCCGGACGGCCCAGACCAAGCTGCGCCACTCCATAGATGAGGTGAGCGGAAAAGAGGTGCAGGCCAGTCTCAGCAGTCTCGTCGAGGATATGATCATCATTGCAGACCCTAGCAGCCTCATTGCCAAGTTCCAGCAAGCCTTACAGAAGGCCTGTCGTAAGCTCGACTTCACTATATCGCCACACCTACGACTTATTCCGAGCAATATGATCGTGAATATCGAGGATCTAATGGTCAGGGGCTACAATAACATGAGAGTCGAGGGGAATTCCCCAGGTGTGCACTTTGGGTTTAACACTGACATCAGCGCAGCTGTGCATGTCGTCCCGACGCCCATGACACTTAGGTCCCCGTTGTCTCATATGAGTGCCAGTGCTACCGTCGTTCTGACTGCTGGAACAACAGGATTGCTGGATGACAAACGGTGATCCGTGATAATACCCACCACCCCGCCTGGCAGCGCTAGCAGGACGATAGCCCTACGAGTGGTGTACAATCTGGATATTACTGTGCTTGTCACCAGTCTTCTCCGCCGCTAGTAGATCCTGCTCGTAGAGCAATAGATCTTCTGGTGTAGCAGTCATTGCAAATGAAATTGCCTGAACTAGCTTGGCCTGCCAGACAGCTCCCAAACACGCTGTCAGCATACACACCCAAGGACTGTATGGTTCGGTGGTACACCTTTTTCCAGCTTGTAGTAGCACAGAGCCTTATTCAACTAAGAGTCTGTGGATGCTATGGATGCCTGCAACTGCTGGAACACGTCCGACAGATACTCCAGATCCTTGTAGTATGCAGGAGC
The DNA here is from genome assembly GCA_034401795.1 of Chaetoderma sp. LZ-2023a. Classification (NCBI taxonomy): domain Eukaryota; kingdom Metazoa; phylum Mollusca; class Caudofoveata; order Chaetodermatida; family Chaetodermatidae; genus Chaetoderma; species Chaetoderma sp. LZ-2023a. Next base: position 162,169,067 of record CM067373.1, on the reverse strand, counting down.
TGCTCGACGATGCTGCCACCCATAATGAGGTATTCGAGGAAGTGGATCTGTCCCTTACAAAATCCTAGGTAGAGCTTCACAGCTGTCAGCTCCTCTGTTACCTCAGCGTTAGAGAGCTGGGCGAGCTCATCTGGTGACTTCTTCTTATAGTCCTTCAATTCGGTGCGGAAGAGGTCATAGTACATGAGGCATAGGTCCATGGTTTGAGCCGCTATGCAGAGTGCTATGGATATTCCCGGGTACCAGTCTAAGCAGCTAACAGATGCAGACTGGGTAGATCAGTTTAGTGCTCTCGAGGTAGAACGTACACGTTTAAACATGTTGTATACTCAGGGCTTAAACAATGACGTCAATGGTACAGATTGGAAAGCAACTCCCAGAGAGCCAACCGAATCTCCAGAAGGTGGAGAAGCTGCTCAAAAGCAAGCCCCAGAAGCTACTGACACAGGCTAAGCCCCTGGCCATTCATGTCGCCAGTAACGTGGCAGCGAATGTGGCTGTGGTAAAGATGACGGGTGGTAATGAGGTTATTCCTGCTGCTGGAACTGCTGTCCTCACTACAGTGGCGGCTATGGTTGTCGACCACTGTCTAGGAATAACACATTCGATCCCAAAGATCGCCATCGGTGGCGCCTCCTATACTGTTGCTGCCAAGATCATGGGCGAATGCATCACTCTAATTGAAGCCACAGTTCTAGGGTTAGCGCCAAGTGCTACGGCCGAGAACATCGTGGTATATGTCTAGCTTTAAGATGCTATATATAATGGAAGCTCGGCAGTTCCATGACACAACAGTGGCCTATTAGGCATTGTGGGCTATTCCAGAGTTGATAGTGCATAGTCGACCACATGGACTGAGGATTTCCAATTCCCAGAAATGGTGGTTAGCCCATAAGGCATGTCCTTGTAGAGAGGGCCAGTATCCGGAACATTGTTTCTTATTTCCTTGGCCCACTGCATGGTCTACCTATGTCCACCTATTCCACGGGTGATATTACTAGGTTTAAAACATATATATACACCAACAATGTCTCTGTCACTCACAGACCTAGACAGCAAAGAGCTAGGTGATCTCGCTCACTTGGGCGAGGCACGCCTCAGTACAGAGGACACTGTTGCCCCTATCTCCTTCCTAGACTTCGATGAGTAGGGAGAACCTCAAGAGGTCCGTGTTACCATCCCAGCCAGAGATCTCATCGGAAACACTGACACAGTAGGACAAGCAGCCATCAACAAGGCCAAGACTATATACAAGGGGATGGGCATCAAAGACAGGGCAGTGATGTGAGGTATGCTCGGAGTCGATGAGGCTGGTGCCATCAAGGTTATGGCCGAGTCCTATGCACAGGACCTGGTTAAAGATCTCCTGAAACCACGGAGCTCATTCCAACAAGATAGGGGGAATCTCAAAGGTAGGCACCATCAGCCATATCATGGTGGATGGCCAAGCGAATGCAAAAGCAAAGCTCCAACTACCCGAGGTTAAGAACTCGGGATTCTTTGGCCTGCCATTTAAGATCACATAGTAAGCATGGCTGCTCGAGCTTACATCATACAGATACTTGAGGTGCTAGACACTGCGAGCACTGACACATGCCCTCTGCATTACCTTCTTAGCTGTTGTTGGGATTTCATGCTTGATGCCTCTATCACATCCTTTATATCCGCCGGTGGTACAACGCTACCCACACAGCATGCAAAAGAGCTGGTACAGAAAGTACTGCCATTTAGTCTCCCAGATATAGACGAGGCTATGGCTGAAGAGCTGCTGACTATCCTTCATGTGCACGTGCAACATGTCAGCGCCATACAGCAGTAGACCAGATGATGCCAATCAGGTGATGCTGATCATTGCTCCGTCAGGACACGGGAAAAACATCTTGCTGCGGGCCCTGCTCACTGAACATCTTCAGTCTCGATACATCCTCCTGGTGTCCGACTCCACCACTGAGGCGGTCGACAATAATGATCAGTGATACAACGGTCCAATCACCAAAACGCACAACCTGCAAGCACTGATGGAGATGCTGCTCGCGGCTCGACTAACTGAACCACTTGTTCTAGTTATCGACGACTCCATGCTGGACCAGAAGACAGTCACATACCTCAGCAACATCACCAGACGCATTTGGCACACCAAGATCACTGTCTTCATCCTCTTTCAGAAGTACACCCATGAGATATTGCCAGATATCCGGCACAATGCAAGGCTCCTGTACTTTAGCTCAAAGAGTGGTCTTGCCCTGCTTGAGACGATATGCGACAGCCTAGCCCTCAAGGAGCCCAAACAAGACTTCATCGCAGACATGCAGAAAGTCACAGATCTATACATCTTCATCTTCAGCAACAAGGAGACAGGTGAGCTGTCCCACCTCAAGCCTTCTCTGGAGAAAGCAGAAAACTTCAGTTACAAGCTGGAGCCTGCCAGGAAGCTACAGCGAAAGCGTTAGCCCAGGACGCTGAGCTGCTACAGTAGTGGTAGCGGCGGGGATGCTTTTTCAGGGTAGAGGAACTTCGTCAGAAGCTTGAGGAACTTCGTCAGAAGCTTGCGGAACTTCGTCAGAAGCTTGAGGAACTACGTCAGAAGCTTTAGGAACTTCATGAACTCCTTGAGAATGTTTCTGAAACTCTATCTACTGAGGATCAGATGCCTCGACTCTATTCTTCCTAAACTTCTTGTGGAAGACCCACTTCAGCCATGCCCTCTTAGCATTTGCCGTAAGGCGAGTTTTGATGAGGTAGTCCTGGTCGTTCTCAGTTGTGAATATTCTAAATGCTGCCTCATCTCTCACCAGCCGCTCGTGCCCTCTTTCGTTGAAGATGTGCTCAATGGCCTCCTTGTGGCTGGCAGTCAAACCCTCCTCTCTACCGTCAGTGTGGCCAGTGGCATGCCAAGCCTCATGGCCCTCATTCACGGCTGCACCGCTCTCCTCTCAGAAGTAATCTATGGCCCCAGCCTGTATAGCATCCAACACCCGGTGTTCATCATCAGTGTGGAGGCTGAATACGCCAAGCCACTTCCCGACCATTAGTAGATCTTTGGGATCAACCCTAACCTTCTGGAGAGTTAGAAGTACAGGACTCTTAGTGGGTGTCCTGAGAAGATCTAGTGCCCTGCCCTTGGCGCTGTCAAGCTTCCGGTAGAATATCCGAGTCAGGAGTCCCTTTGTACTGCAGGCCGACGTGGTCTCCTCTATGGCAGTCAGTATCTCCACAGCAGATGGAGGTGGGACCTTGGCTCACTCATGGATAATGTTGATGTCACGAAGTAGTCATTGGACCCTGCCAATCGGCAGCTGTACTGGTTTCTTCTTGGAGGGTGATACAGATTTCTTCTGCACTCCAAAGACGATCTGCTTGAGAACATTACCAAGCATCGCCATTTAAAAACCTGTATATACAGACGTTTAAACATGCAGCAGTATGTACAGAATCTAGATGGGGCAGTTGAACCTGTGGTCTCACACCACACTGATCCTCGGAAGGACTGTCTGACAGTCATTCGACCTAGTATCCATGATACGAACCCTCTATCCACAGTGGGGAAGTTCATCGACTTTGCAATCTCGGGACAGATCCATGAGATTAGGCACATGACGTTCAAGTTCAAGCTCAAGAGCACAGAGGCGAAGAAGTTAGAGCTCCCGCAGGTGGTGAGCAGATGGGAGGTTATGCAGAGCAACAACACCCTTGACACCACCTATGTGAACGATGAGTACCGGGTCATGGATCCACTGGCTTGTGGACCTTCCTACTACGGGAAGAGGAAAGGGTACTATGCCATCAGATGTAATGATGGCTTCACAGAATTCGACTTACAACCAGATGTAGAAACACCTATCGTGGTGTCACTCTTCTATCTCCAGGCCACGGCTAACCAGCATCTAGAGTTGACATTGCAACGAGGTGCCTCGGACTGCGTTGCTGTAGCAGTCTTGGTTCAGAAGGGAGGGGTGGTCCAGAAGGTGGGGAAGCTAGACGACTTCAAACTTGTGGTGGCTGGGACCAACATACTCGGTAAGGTGTGCGATCTGGCTGATTGCTGTCTCTATCGACCAAAAACTAAGTATTATGCCCTACGCCGCCTGACCAGTGGCTATGGGGATCTTGAGTCAGTGCTCGAAGGTCAGTGCCACCTCGGAGGAAGGGACATCCCGACTAAACATGGCAACCATCTCAGCTTTCATATTGGGAACCTTTTTGGAGAGCACTCACCCGGTTGGAGTAACGGTTCTGTACTTTGGATATAGCAAGGTTCACGTCTCACAAAATGGAGGTATTCAGCTTGAACGCACGTAGAGCATAACCCCAGCAGCTGTCCCAGCTACCACCGCTGCCACAGCAGCCACGACTATTATGGCCTCGCCTGACCTCCTGATGCCTCATAGTCGAGCGTTGGCTCAGAGAGCTATACAGCCTCGTAGTACTCATCGATACTAGCATCGGCCACGTGGATGTTCTGGGTGGCTTGAACCTTTTGTTGCCGTCGATGTACCCCCCTTTGGTGCATATGCTCGAGGAGTGCCTTACTGTACTCGATCTATATATATATATATATATATATATATATATATATATATATATATATATATATATATATATATATATATATATATATATATATATATATATATATATATATATATATATATATATATATATATATATATATATATATATATATATATATATATATATATATATATATATATATATATATATATATATATATATATATATATATATACATATATATATATATATATATATATATATATATATATATATATATATATATATATATATATATATATATATATATATATATATATATATATATATATATATATATATATATATATATATATATATATATATATATATATATATATATATATATATATATATATTCAAGATTGCAGATGCCATGTGTCTACATATATAAATATATATATATAGACACATGGCATCTGCAATCTTGAATATATATATATATATATATATATATATATATATATATATATATATATATATATATATATATATATATATATATATATATATATATATATATATATATATATATATATATATATATATATATATATATATATATATATATATATATATATATATATATATATATATATATATATATATATATATATATATATATATATATATATATATATATATTCAAGATTGCAGATGCCATATATATATAGATCGAGTTTAAAGCACTTGTATAGTCAGCAGGAACTGCAAGTAATGTATGAACCGGAGGCTTTCGAGGATCCAGTTGAGGAGTATAACTATGATGAGGGTGACTATGATGAAAACAATGATGAGGATGCCTATGATGAGGATGCCTATGACGAGGACGCCTATGATGGTGATGATGTAGAGCCAGAATCCTGCCGACTAATCCACCGAGCCAAGGGAATTTATCATACCTATGTCAATGGCTGTCTTGGTCCATTAGCAGCAGATGGGGCTATGATTGCTCAGTTCACGATGAAGGCTGGCGAGATGGTCCGCAAAATCGCCAAAGATGTTCTCCATGGAGTTGAGAAGATCTCTGAGGCTATTCCAGCCATCGCTTTGGGGGTAGGCACTTTCTTTAGCATTGCTGGTCCATGGCTCCCATATGTTGCGATAGCGCTCACAGTCATCTGGGCTGCCGAACATTTAAGATGTGCTATGAGGACGGTTTCTCTGCATGACCGCGTCAAGTCCCTTAACTGGCAAGCCTTTGTCGATAAGCTTCCTTTCAGTGATGGCGCCAGCGCTGCAGAGATTAGACAGCAGTGTTAACAGGTATTCGAAGAGGTGTTCATCGATGGTCGTCTGTTCATCTGTCTAGAGTTTGCCCGAGCTGTACAGGAGAGGACAGTCATCTGGGCTGCCGAACATTTAAGACGTGCTATATAAGATGGCTTCTCTGTATGACCTGGTCAAGCCCCTTAACTGGCAAGGCTTTGTCAATAAGCTTCCTTTCAGTGATGGCACCAGAGCTGCAGAGATTAGACAGCAGTGTTCACAGATATTCTAAGAGGTGTTCAGCCGTGGGGACTGCTGTCGGATGAACGATGGTTGTGTGTTCATCTGTCTAGAGTTTGCCCGAGGTGTACAGGAGAGGACGGGTGTCGATGCCAGAGATGAAGTCTGAGAGTTCATCAACCACCTGTCTTCAAACCCTGTACTACCAACCTGGTGGATATTATCATGAGCCTTACCAGCTGCTCGAAGCTGCACGTCGCAACGGTCATAGCTTCACCTTGGAGATGATTAGGCAGGTGATGTGGCAGATATACAGACCTCGTCCACAACACATTTGGTATGCACACTTTTATGAAACTGTCCTGAACAGAGTCCATCAGGCTGGTGTGCTGTTCCTTCTGCATGATCAGGTCTGTTCTAGAGGAACATGCAAAACCTATAAGTACGCCCTCCCCCATCGTCGATGTTGCCAGTAGATACAAGGCGGTAGTGCCTCTCATGGATAAGTCCGTAAGTCAGGCAGTGGCCGGGTTCAAGAGTATCTATGAAGACTCACAAAATCCCCTCCAGTGGCCAGAGTTGCTGCAAGTGGATGAGGGTAAGGAGTATAGAGGTGAAACCACGGCCCTCATGCGGAAACACGGTGTGGTGATTAGGTGAGGCGATGTGGGACATCACCATGCCTAGGCTATCGTCGAGCAGTGGAACCAGACACTGGCAGAGAGGCTGTTCCCACATCAGTATGCTCAGGAGATGGCTGTTGTCGTCCCGACTGGCGGTCGATCCAGGGTATGGGTGAGATGGTTGCCCATTGTGGTGGAGTGATCCTATGCTGAGGTTACTATGCTAATAGAACAGAAACCAGTGAAGGCCATTCAGCGATCCTTTGTGGCCCAAAAGTCAGAACGACTATGCTCTGTTCAAGTGCTGTGCATGGAGGATAGACTTCAATCCGATTCCCTGGTTCAGTATATGTATGGGCCTGGCGAGTTGGTGGGTGGACGTAGGTGGGCGACTGACCCCCAACTGGTCAATAGATGTACACAAGATTGACAGGTATGTGGAGACGGCTGGACAGCCCATGCTGTACTACCTGGCATGGTCAGAGAGCAGTCCTAAGCGACCGTTTGTATTAGATGAGCTCCAGCTTATCCATACAGACACCCAGCTACTGTAGTTCGGATCGACCGGTCGGGTACTGGCCGTACCAGCTAAGCTGGGTATGCGCCGCCCGTCTAGGATTCGGTTTCTGAACACGCCCCTCTGGGTACAGCTATAAGCGTATATAGGCCTATGGGAGAGAGATCATGTCGAAAACCGACTAAGTTCGTTAGAACGCATTATGCGCATGCGCGCGTCAGGACGCTGTTTCTATGGAGCATGTAGTTGTGACCTAGATAGGATGGCGCTTATAGTGCACCGAGCTGGTACTCTGTAATTCTTATTAATTGTCTGTTCCCGTTAAATCTGGCATTAATCAAGACCAGAATTCGACGGGCTTTCCAAATCTGTAAACCATTTCAAAATCGGTCGGTTGAGAAATGGCTGAGCTATCCAGGAAAACTCTTCTTGATTATCTTCAAAATATTGCCCTGACGTCATAACCACGTGGACATAAAGCTTCTAGAATGTTCTAGAACGTTCGACAATGCTATTATTAGCTGTGTGCTGATTGGCTGTTGCTCGAACGATGATTGGATGAAGCCTGCGCCTGCGACGTCATGGAGAGTATAAAAGGAGAAGCGATCCAGTGATCGAGAGCATCCTCGGCCAGGGGCCGAACAGGTTGGAGCTGTACCAACTATTATCAAGTACGACACGCATCTTTCTTCGCTATGAGTCGAGTTTTTATCCCGTAGTGTGCAGTTTCCAACCCACCGTACTAATACAATTTTGTAACTCCCCATTTACGGGAGTAATTTGGAACTTTCGATAATCGTTCACAAATACTACATCTACATTCGGAACACAAACTTGCGGTGAGGCCTTTGCGGCCTGAATATGTGAGTCTACAGACGTAGAGGCGGGATGTTCTTTGATGGATGACTCGCCGGATCTGCCAGCCATGCCTAAAAGTGGTATTTCAAACGACGACGCACCAATCGTGTAAGTTCTTTCAACTTTCGACCGCAGCAAGTAAACTCTGCCCGGTGCGTCTTCAGAGCTGGTTGACATACCCAGCACCGTGAAGCTTTGTTTTGTATCTTCATTTGCCTCTGACAACCCCCGCTAGTGATCGGGTTGTTTACACCTTCCATCCGTGCCATCGGTGTATGGGAACATTCTTCACCACGTAGTACTATCGTATCTTTTACTGACTGCTCGTTAGACATTCTATTGGGCCTACAGCATTAAGTGATGTCCTTCCCCAGCCATGAACATTCTTATGGGACTCTTGTTTGCAGAAAACAGCTTATGGGAACCAACCTGTGGGAACCAGCCTGCGGGAACTTTCCAGCTTCTGGAAAGCGCATCATCTCATGTCGACTATGGATTGACGTGTCAATTTCAGTAACACAGTAGGTTAACTTGGGAATGACTACCAAGTATTCAAGTAACTATACTTCACCGTTTAATTATTTCTCTATATAAGTTTTGTTAATTATCTCGTATCCGTACTAATGGTTCCGATGACTAAAAGGAACCATAACGGTCTTAGGACTAATAGTTTTAATTTCTGTATTTGTTAAATAGTTATTTTCATTTTCCTCAATGTGTTGCTAACCGCACTATAGTAGGTTCGTTAACTTGTATTACTAGATATATCTTAATCATTCCCACCGTATTGTTTGTTCTGGTTAGATTACGTAGGTATATGGCCAGTGGCCATCCGTTAGATTGTTTTGCTTAAGTTATAGAAAATATAGGAATGCAGTGCACGTACGAAACACTATACAGCAACATTTATATATGCTGCATTTTCTCCCGCCACCAACAATTTTTCACTAAGGTAGCTGTCCGTGCTATAACTCCGTTTAGCCCGGCATGCTACTGACTAAACCTTTTCTATTCAGCTCGATAGGATAGGTTCAAAATGATTAGAGACACTTTCTTCATTACATACTGTGTACTATATTCTTCTCTTTCGGCAGTGTGATAATCTAGCCCCGCACTCCGGTAAGACTCATAACGCCAAGATTTTGTCTCTCTTCATATTCCTCTTAGCCTTGTGGCTTCTTAATTGTTTTGACGTCCCTATCCGCACCATGGGCTGATCCGACTCTGGGAAGCTATTGGGGTTTCCGAGTGGTGATGGCTAGGGGGCGATATCACATACACATTCCTGTGTATCTTTGGATACTTAGTAGATGGTACTTTAAGCCAATGTAGGAAAGCACTGCGAAAACACATATATTAATTATTATTTTATTTACTGACAACCCTCCCGCACCGCAGTGCAAAACTGGGAACTTGTATATAAACCTAACGACAGGTTAAACGGTTAGTTCCATAGGACCCGGTGACGGGTGGGATACGTATTCTCACTGAATTCTGTTAAAATGTCTGGGCATGATATTTAGATCTGCCACGCCCTTACGGGAAGGACATTTGCCGTGTGCATTCGTCTCCCTTACCCCCACCATAACGATAGGAGATATGGCCTAATAATGCTTTCGTGAAATGTAAACTATGTCTTGTAATGTTTCTTGTGGTTGCGAAGCGGATTGTCCGGATTCTCACCCAGTTCGGAGATCCCACTAAGTAACATGTATGAGCGCTGTCTACAGTATTGATGTCCTCGGGCATCTGTTCTCTGTGACAGCCATGTCTAATAGCTAGGTAGATATCAGCCAGTTGCGGCCTAAACTAATTCTTGTTTTGAAAACAACTAAAAGGAATTAAGCAAAGCAGAAGGCCCGCAGAAATAAAGTGGCAACTACTAACTCAGCATATTAGGAATCACATAAGACGGTGATGAAGGAATCCATCGGGAATCTTCCATTCCGTCTTCACGTAAAACAGTATGCACCCCTATAGTCATAATCTCACTAGGTATGGTCCTTTCTTTCTACAGCATTTTTTATTGAAATATTAGAGTGGGCCTATTTTAGCCTACTATTCTTCTCCCGCTTTAAGCCGTGGCGACACCTTCCTGAGACGGAGGCCTGCGCGAGGCACTTGCCTCTCACAAGGATTCAGCGACGACGGTCCACGCCAGGATAATACTCCTCACCCAAACTAGCACTAGGAGTAATGCCCGCGTGAGGCACATCACTTTTTCCTCTGAGATAGCCTTCTTCCTTTCAGCTTAGAGGTATAATAATATAAATTAAGTTAAATAGCTATGTCTCGTGTACGGGAGCCTCACTTGTGGGGATACCTCTGCGGACCTATGAGTCTGTGTGGTACCTCCGGGAGCCCCATGTTTAAAAGTTCATCTACCTGCCTCTTTGTCGTGTATTTTCGTATGCTCTTATTGTAGTTTTATCTAGCATATTTTTTTAATTAGTTAGGTAAACGCATTGTAATGACTTATATTTTTAGGTCACCAAATTAAATCTTGTAAGTCCATAGATCACGAAATTGCTATTGACAGGCATACTGGTGACACAGACTCTTGGGATGAGACCGTTGTGTTTAATGTTTGCAACAATGATCGCACGGCCCACCGGAACGATTGAGTTCCACCGGCCTTAGGAGCCGGATTTTGTTTCCCACAGGGCAGTCTCGTTCAAGGTCCGTCACCCCAAGGCCGGATGCTAACCAGCGTCATCACTCGTCGTGAACTTACGGCGCGGTGAGTCGGCATGAGACATCGGAATGGCCCGACACTACCCGGTGAGCTACACTACCTCCACCCCAGAGAATAGACATCCTCCACTGACTGTTGGTTGAACATGTCACATGGTGCTCATACCAGCATCTCTTCGACATCAATTGGAGTGATGCCATTCTTGTAACCATAAGCCAGGGTGTGAATACCATTGGGAGCGATCCATCGCTTTGTGTCTAAGGGGTTGAGGCTTATCATGTTTTAGTAGACCCCATAGAGGTGGTGATCCTCACTTCACAGCATGTTCATACCATGGTGGAGGACCTTTCGCTTGAAGAGGCATTCGTTGTACTGCTCATGGCGAATCTGTCTAACAACAGCCCTGCGCACACCCTTTGCCTTCTTGGCTCCTTGTTCATCCGACCACTTGATGGAGTACATCTTCGGGCGCAGGCCAACACACACCTGGATTGGCACCCTGACACGCGCATCCTTCATCTTAATCAGGACCTTGTTATTGGCAGTACTGTGCAGCGGGTCTGTTACTGGGTAGTCGCTTGTGACATAGAGGTCGCTCCTTGCAGCCATATCAGCATAGCCATCCTCAGTATGGATCTCCAACAGGAAACTGTCCGTGTCAGTGTACAGGAGCACATAGTTGGCACCATATAGTCGCTTCAGCTTGTTGTAGTAGAAGTCAGACATGAGGTGCTTCAAGAGGTCCGGGATGGACATTCCCACATAGACAGGGCGGTTCGGCAGCAGGCTCGTCTTGTACATGTGGGGAGCAGCTAGATCATCATCGAACACCTTCGGCCGGGAGAAGTTGGGCTTTGCTATTAGCATGATATCCACTCGCTTGTGCAAGTTCTCCATAGTATTACCGAAGACAACGTTATTCATCAGCTTGTAGAGATCCTTCTTAAAGTCGCTGTTGGCCTTCATACGGAGCTGTGTGTTGAGTCGGATGTAAGGCTCCATCCACAGTGACTGATTGAAGCGTAGAACCATGTACACCTTCTTCGACCTCATACCCAGGCTGAGGTAGAGCTTCAGGTTGTGGTAGTGGAGAACGTACTGTTCTTTGTCTATCAGGTTAGGCACCAGTATTTTGCTGCCGTCTCTGCTATCGACTCGCCCAATGCACACTGATACTCTGAGAGCCATTCTCCCTTCAACTTCATCCATTCAGGCACCAGCGGGTAGGCATTGTGCATGTCATGCAGCTCTTATGGTTACTCAAGGTCAACCTCTAGGATGTATCCCTTTTCATCATCATCGGGATGTTGTATAATCTCTTTGACATCATTGTCCTCCACCCACTCAACTCCCTCCCCCCCCCTCCAGTTGGTAGGTATTGGCTCATTGTCCAGCCATAGAGATTGTTAGCGCCCAGATACATGATGTGGCTTGTCGACTGTCATCGATTATAGCCAGCTATGTATGGGTTGTTTGCCTTAGCATAGCGTTTGCTGACCATTGATACACCATCCCTGAATCCTTTCTCTATGAAGAGATGCATTTCATAGTCAGTGAGGAGCTCCAGCTCCACACCTGTCTTCCTTAGAAGTGCATCCGAGCTTAACCCCGGGCTCGTGTAATAGTGTGCTGGGTCCAGACGATACTGCTGGAGGCACGTGATGCAGAAGTTCTCAAAGATATCTTCAAGGAGCAGAGTTTGAGACTGCAGATAGAGGTCATGATAGTCTCCCATGGTCTGGCAGCTAAACTGGAAACAGACAGCCTGTGCGTGGTTGTAGTCACTGTCAGATATTCCCTCACCAGAGAGTTTACTGTAGAAAGCAGCTTGAGGTTGGAGAGAGGTCTCATTGAAACGGTGCTGCCCATTCATGTGCTCATATGGGTATACACCCATGCGCAGCAGGAGCTCATGCTTGGCAGTGTTAGGTCATACTGTTTTGTAAGTGGGAACATTGTGGAACTAGCTACCTGCTTGTCAGGTGATGCTGGGTGGAACTGAGCCGAGTCGATGAACCGCAGCCGATGGAGGGTAAAGTAGATGTACGTCTCCATATTGTTGGGGCTGCAGTTGATCTGCCCCTCTGTTTGGGAGATGGCCTGCATGATGAGGTAAGAATCATACCCACGCAGGTTGTGGAACACGACCAGGATGGGGGGGGGGGGTCTCCTAGGGTTGAGGTGCAGCTTTAGATTACACACATTGTGTGCTGCTCCCCAGTAGAGACCAGTGATGGGACAGTGATCTCTGACACTGCCCCATCTAATGGTCTATCACCCACATGGCAACTGACCGCGGTTTTATGAGCACTCCAGTCCTTTCTAGTCATCTCCATCTCCTCTTCGATAAAGCACTGGTGGTTCACTGACACCGTCACAGCTGACCACAATGTATGAGAACCCACAAATCTCATGGTCTTGCGTTTTCTATGTGCTGGTGAGTCAGATTCGCCTCTGGCCCCTCAATCTTGGTTGTTAGGACTTCAAAGTCGGCTAGATGATGAATGGGGCATTGAGTTGCTTGTGGTGGTTGGTGAACTGTAGCATCTTCCTGTTCTCTGTAGGCATTCTTATGCGCATTGGTCTGTCACTGACGCTGTAGCACTCCAGTTTGTGCTTGATGAGAAGGTCTTCGCGAGAATAACAGTGGAGACACCACTGGCAGAAGTGCTTTCAGGTCCTTAATCCAGGTATAGTGCTGCTTGCCGCCCTTGGAATGATGGGATCAGCCTCACTCAGATGCAGTGGGTAGACACCCTTGTCATGCCCGAATACATTAATGGTCAGGCCAATCTGCCACTCAACATGCTTAAGCTGGTGAGGAGAGGTTGGAGAGTCTACACCGCTGAAGTCAAGGTTGTCCCAGTTCCCTAAATACTTCGATGTCCGCTGGGGATTACTGTCTGCAGGATAAGCAGCAGCCAAGATGGGCCAGCGAAGACACTGGTCATCATTGTTCTGGACATTAACCATGGCACGTTTTTGCGTAACGAAGTGGGGAGATCGATGTAGGACCCACCACGTAGTGGTTGATAACTGACGATGTTGACGTACAATGCATCAACCTGGTCAACTGCACAGCCAGACCCCTCGCGGGTGTAGTTCTCAAGGTCTTGCAGAACCTTGGCTTTGGTCTCCTTCACAGCCTCACTAATATTGCTTGCCTTCATGATGGCATGCTGCTTAGATCAGAACAGGGGATCTGTGGTGACCTCTGTCCCGTCATCATTCTTCTTGTGGAGGGTGATCCTGAGAGCAAGGCGGAACTTCAACCCCTTCAGGTCGAGGACCTCTTCCACCAACTTCCTCGCGATCTTGTTCATTTTTTCATCCAGGAAATCTGTAGGATCTTTTTCCCCATGTCCAGAAGTTCTCATCCGTACAGATAGTTCTGGATTGCATGTGGGACCTTGACAACGCCTGGAGGTATGTCCCTCATTTCCTGGATTGTAGCATCAAGAAACCTGTCGATCTCCTAATCTGTGAACTTGAGTATGGTTCTAGATCTGGGGGTTTTTTTGGGGTGGGGGTGGGTGTTGTGTGTGTGTTGGGATTCTCGGAAAGGCGAGCTGGGGTTGGCATCCCGGGAGTGGTTGGTAGCTTCCTGCGTGGGGCTTGGGTTGGCTTCTCGGGAGTGGTTGGCATCGTCCTACTTGGGACTGCGTTTGGCTTCTCGAGAGTGGTTGGTAGCTTTCTGCGTGGGACTGGAGTTGGCTTCTCGGGAAAGAGAGCTGCCAGGTTCTCGGCATAAGTGCTATGGCTAATAAGCCCCCTGCTGCAACAATCTCGGCAAATTTTGAGGTACTTCGTCAATGTCCATAGCAGACGTGTGTACCTATCCAGTTACGTTTCTCTAATATCGGGATTTTATGTCCATGTTAACACAAAGAAGAGGGTCGTAAGATGC